>JAZGTJ010000745.1:0-82512 GCA_036877575.1 Botia almorhae | reverse complement strand
GTGATAGGGCTCTCAAGCAAGACCCCATACGTCAGTCAGTTGACGTAACGTCTCCGTTCCCTCCTTCAGGGAACGGGGGTTACATATGTAACCAAGACGTTTCGGGTAAAGAAAATGATCTACCAGCTAGACCACCACGAAACCAGCTTTAAACGGAATATACAAGCCCAGTCTTTTCAGGGTGAAGGATGTTAGCATGATATTATGAAGCGTAATTTAGAATGCTTTTGTTTAACTAGATCAAGATCACTAAATTGAAACAGAAGTAGTTTTGCACCCTTGAGCATTAAACAGCTTGGTAATTAAGATCTGTTTGTACATAACCTGATTGCGATAAGCTGGTTGGCAGATTTCAAGGGAAGACTCTGTTTAAACAGCTCTGAGTGATGAATATCCCACACAGTACTCATTTTGCCTCTCACATTCCCTATACACATAATTAGATCTCCATATGATGTTGGGCCATGTGGACATGAAAAATGATGCAGCATAAGGTGAAAATGACGCAGCATAAGGTGAAAATGACCATAAGTCAGAAAGTGTCAGCTAGATGATGGGACATAGAGGGAAAGTTTTTTTCACAGTAACTCATCAGCACACATAAAAGAAAAATTAATGGTAGCAACAACACACTGTGCCTTATGTTGATGTTGCCCGTTCATACAGTACAGGACTAGATTATCTCTCCTGGCCATATCCAATTCCTAATCATCATGAACAAATATTTTTAAATAGGTCTTTAGGTCTAGGACTTTTTGTTTAAACACACAATTCTCAAGTGGATGGGAAATTGCTTTCGCATCTTCACAACCCTCACAAAGTTTATGCATTTAAACGTAAATTAGATTTGTAAATTTTCTTGGAATAGAAATTGCGATTAGTGTTTTTGGTTTCTACAGGACTAGTATATGGCTGCTAGGGATGTCTGCTAAATGCTCTAAACAAGAGGTTGCTTAATGACAAAAGTCAAAATGAGTCTATATAATAAAGATGATATTCTGGACTGTAGACATGGATTATAGATTTTAAAGTAAGTTTAAGGCATTTTTAACCTGTTTAAACATCTCCCAGGTAAAAATGACAAGTCTGTTTACGATTACAGTAAGTTATAGCCTCTCAAGAAGCCCTTAACAAGCTGATAATTTGAGGCATCATTCAGGTCTGTCCCAGAAATAGTAAGGTTAGGTGGTTGTTCACAGTACTAATCCTAAACTTTTGCCAAAACCTCTAGTGTCACATCCACAGAGATGTTTCTCAAACTCTTTATAAATGTAAATAGCTTTGTATCCTAGTGCTCTCAGCACAGGCAGACTGTAGATAAGTCTATCTCTTAAGGATGTTCAGTTGATAGAAAAACAGCCGGAGGTCAAGGATAAAAGGATGTTAAGTCAAGACTGTTTGCTGTAAACATAGTATTCCTGGACACTACAACAATAAATCATCTCTGCTATCTTTTGCTTTTAACTATAAATTAATAATAAAATTATAAATGTCACTTGATGAATATATTTGTTGTTTGACATTGTTCATAAATATAGTTATTTTCCAGTATTTATATAGCAATTATAGTAATTTATATAGTAATTTATATACTTACTTATATAGTAAGTATTTAAAATTTCCCCTTAATGTCCTTTTAACCTTGTTGGGTAAAGGAAAAAGTTTAACTTAAACTTTTAAACTTAAATTAATATCCTCACCTTTAAGTATGTAGTTTAAGAATAATTACATGATATTCATTCTTATATTTTTCATCACTCTGACTATCATAGACACTTGTAAGCAACTACTGTAGTAACATTTTACCAAAACCAACCACACGGCAACATGTTAAACTCAGAACACCTTAGAACTGTATAGTATTACCCTAGAAACCCATAATAGCCCAGCATCATGGCAACAAGTTTTGCACAAACACATACTTCATTTTCTTCAGAAAATGTAATCATTCAGGCGTGTTATATTAAAACAAAAAGATTGCAATAACTTTATATGGAAATGAAAAACAGGTTTCTTTTAGAATGAACTTTTATATTAAATTATATTAAAAATATTATAATGACAGAACATACAACAATGCATACTCACCTATGGCCTGTGTGGTACAAACAGTCTGTAGAATAACAACCAGGGTGAAAAACATGTCCAACAGTAAAGATGAACATACAACAGCCATTGTTTATCAAATGATGGCCACAGCGCACCCAATCACATTGGTCTTGACACTACAATTTGAGGGGAAGAAGTGTGGGGCTTAATAATGCCGTCTGTTATCTATGATAATATAAGGGATGGGTCTAATGCAATAACTGTTAATGTTTTATTTTCATCTTATGGACAGGACAACAGCCTTACCTTGACCTTTTCTTCAGTCCCCTGTCTGACAAACATTCAGGATAGAGACAGGATCATCCTCTTATTGTTATTGGAGTCTGGCCTATCCCACCCTGATATGGGAGACCAGTAAATGTTGTAATACCATCAGTTTAAACAAGTAAAAATTAACTACAGGGGTGTAGCTACAAGTCTTGTTGGCTCTTATGGCAAAATGTTAAATGCTCTTTTATTCACAAGTTGCTTTGAATAAAACTGTCAGCTAAATAAATAAATGTGAAGTCATGTAAATAAAATGACTATGGTACACGATCACTCCTGAGGTGACAGAACTCGTAGGTTTGTATGTTTCAACAGCACCTGTATGTTTGTACTTGACAATAATTTACACAGTTTAAATACATTTCTAAACTACTCACATCTGTAGTAGATAAATATGAACAGAATATATCAAATAGCTCAAAATATCACAAAAAACAAAATGTTTAGCTTGAATTGTAGTTTTTTTAATTAAATTGCTTTTATCCAAGTTCTCTTGGATAAAAGTGTCTGCCCACATGCAAGCGTTAAATCCTGAGTAGTGCAAAAACACACAGTGAAAGTAAATTTAATCTAACTCCAGTCATCAGCACACAGCATCTGGTATTTCAATAAAAGATGAATGATACCTTTAAAGCATCCAGTCAACAGTCAAACTTAGCTTTGTTCTATGTGAAGTTCGCTACCCTTCACCTGACCACAGGACAGGCAGGACAATGTGCTAATCATTAGTATCATTAATGCCGAGATTGTCTGAAGGTTAGCACAGCGACTGATGTGGTTTAGCTGACTGTCTAGAGGAGATAGAAAATTGTACAGGCGCTGCTTACTATTTTCATGTTTTAGAACTTGACAGGGATGGATATTTCAATTTGGAAAGAGCCAGATTTGAACAGGGGGAGATTTCGTCTCTTTTAAGTAAAGAGACTAAATGGATTGGAACGTGTCAAGTGTCTTATAGAGTTACTGAGCTGTCCAGTAATCCTATCTCATCGTTCCTTAAGATCAGTCACAGAGTATTAAAGCAAATGCAGTGTCAGAAATGATGGAATGATGGAGTCTTGTTTTCTTCCGTAAAAAAACAGAAACGCTATTTTAATTGCATAATAATGCAGTATAGAGATAACACACTGTACTGTAGAAGTCTCCTATCTGGTTGGAAGTTGAGCTAAATGGGAAACCAAGCCTAAGGATGCACAGTTGAGCAGGTCAAGGCTGTGGTGATCATCACTTCTGAGGAAGTAAACATGATGCTAGAACTTTCTGTACAAATAAATGCTTTACTATCAAAATATACACAGTGAAATTTAAAAGTTTTAAACCTAAGTGAAAATATTGCTTTTAAAATCAAATTTCTACCCGGAAAAAGTATTTTGAAAATGGTTTTAAGTACATGTTAGGGCAGTATGAATATTGAACATTCTCTGAGTTTCTGCAGGTCAATATGCAAGATTGTGAGCTTGACTGTTAACAATGTAAAAAATGTGTGAAAGGGCACATACTAAAGACTAAAAATTCATGTTAATTTTCCATTTCAACTGTACTCAAATTGCTGTTGATATAATTTGTAATGAAAAAGAAATTAGGAAAATACAAATTATAAACATAAGAAATACCCTATTTCACAATTTTTAGCCAATTTGAAGTTTACCTAAATCTTTATTTATAAAAGGTGAAATTATTCCTCCTAATTAATTTGAGGCCATAACGGTTTACAGTTACAAGTTTTAGATTAGAATTTTGTAGCTCTGAATGAGACTTTTCTGAAGAGAAATTTAAACAAATACTATGTATATGCATAATAATATTTATATGTATTTATATTAAGTAAAATTACCACCATTTCCAAAACTGGATAAGTATTTATTGATAATTGAATTACATTTCTCTTTTATACACATTTCATAAATGATACAGGATTTTACATTTTCAGTTTTAAAGTCTTCTAACAATACAGAATCCAATGCCATTGAAAAAATGCACAAACAAATATGAATAAAGAAAAAAATGTTTTTGCATTCAGCGTCACTCTCATTTTCTTTTTCCCCAAAATATAATTTTTATTTTAAGTGCACATGAAAAAAAGTACGTATCTAAAAGGCAATCAGTGTGGGAGTATAATGATGAGCGAAAGAAAAATAGAAAAATGGGCAGAGCTATGGTATGTTCAGACCTTCCACACTCTCATTCTCAGCTCAGGGTTTAGAATAAAGGCATTACTGCAGCTCTTCTGATCTGACACGAGCCATGGAGCAGCAGCAGAGAGACAAGAGGCTGAGAGCACAGAGAGGCTGAAACAAGAGATAATTGAGGTTAGATTCATGACCATTCAGAGCCACTGCAGCAGGTGAGAGCTGGTCATCACCGCTGCGCCCTGGGGTGTTGGGAACCAGGAGAAAAAAATCTAAATCTAAATCTCAATGAACAAGAATTCCATTACTCTGCAATCAGCATTCATAATAATCTTTGCTTTTTTGATTCATTTTTATATAATTTTCCTATGTAAACATACATTCATGCAACACCCGCTTTAAATAAGTTCTATATATTTGATATATTATTATAAAAACCCTGAAACAAACAGAAAACCCGACAAACAAACTTTAAAAGGTTAAACTTATCATCAAATAATGACCAGGCCCAAGACTTCTTCGATCAAAGTCAGGGATGTCAGTTTATGTGTAAGAAGACGGGCATGATTTATGACTGCATTGCCCTGCACTAACATTTCTTGGGTGAATTTATGACTACTGATCACATACACTATGTGAGGCAATTATTTATGAATAGAAGTTAAAAGGAACATTAAAGACACTTGCACCAAAGAGTTATGATTTAAACACACAACCCTCAATGTTTTTGATGTCATACTGTTACAGATGATCGTTTTTTGAATACTTGTTCCTGGATTAACATCTGTGTGGGTCATGGAAAAACATTTGGATCATCAATCAGATTTTAGGCCTGGGGTTTAAGTAGAGATTTTTAGGGACAGATGAGACTTAAGGACAGTGTTAGAACTACACTGGAATGGTGTTCCAAGACCAACAACAGATTGGATTTGGCAAAATAACCATAATCACCATTTATGTCCATTTATCAATTACCCACTACACATCTACTGTAGTGTCAACTAACCACAGTTTATAGTAGGGTGTGTGACCTGACAAACCCCAATCAACAAACATATCTACCTTAGTGCTGCCATGTCAATGTTTTGCAGTTAGCAGACTTTGTTATCCTTTAATCATTAATAGAATCTGAACTCTTCTCATGATCACTCTTAAAAGGCTTCCAACATCACACACGTTTAGCCAGATACGAAAAACCTGCTAACAGCAATCCAGAATTCTGACAACTGGATTTTGCTTTCCCCTTTACATAAAGAAAAAGTTCATCCAAAAATGTAAACTTATCACATGACTTGTTTTCTTCTGTAAAAAGATAACCAGAATATTCATGCTCCTCTCCTCTCAGTTTGTTTCATAGAAGAAAGTAATACAATGTAAATAAAATTTTGTGTGGGTGAGTAAATTATGACTATTTTTAATTTTGGGTGAACTTAAGCATGTTCATGCTATCAGAGCCTTAAAGCTAATCCCACCCAGTCAAATACAGTGAAACATACAGTGAGAATGGACATTTAAAGGCTAAAGTGACTGCAGATACTTATGTGGCACATCTGCCTCTAGAGACACTGAAATAGCATGAATATGGCTTTAAAATGGTTAAAAAAGGCCATGGGCACAAACATGTACTGGGGCTTCTGACATCTCCAACATGTTTGTTAATGGGTAGACTATAGCGCCACAGAGGTATTTTTGGAAGCATGTAATATAGAGTGAGCTGTGTGCAGGGGGTAAACCCATAAGAGACTAAATAATCTTAGGTTAGGATAATGGCCCAATAAACATCAGTTTCTTCTAAACTCATTTCAGACATTCTTGATATTATCATTTGATTTAATTTCACTTAAACTGAAATGCTCAGATTGTGAGGTGACCAGTTTTGATAAAATAAAGCTATTATGAAACCTAGTCATATAAATGTAATAGTATTTATATTGATAATCTCATAAAATAAACAATTGGACTGAAGATGAAATGAGACAAAACAAAATGATGTTAAGGATCAGCCTTGAACCACTGCAAAGACCTTTCTGCTAAAGATACCACATATAGACAAAAGATGCGACAATCTCTCTCTACAGCATGCCACAAAGTGTGAAAAACACACACTAAATCTATGATCTAATATATTACACATTCTCTGCATGGTCCAAAAGACTCTTGGCATATTGAGGCAGATATATGTAGCTGAAAATGCCACATGATTGATGAAAACTCAATCGTTTTTAAGAAAATAAATTTTACACAGTGACTTGCTTTTAGAGTGTTCAAAGGGTCCTTTTCTTGAATTGCATTGGATTGGATTGATAAACAAGCGCTTGATAAGATGAGCCATAACAAGCACACTGCAGCAGATGTCAGGCACTGTAGGAAAATCAAAAAAAATTTGTTCAGAAAACAAAATTTCATTTTCAGATTTTTGTCTTGTTTTGGCGATGTTTAAATATTTTTACTGGAAAACTTTAGTTGAGAGGTCTGTTTGTTTGGAATAATAACACTAGTTTTCAGATAACATAGCCTAAATTAAGTTTTTTTTTACTAAGCATAAACCTCACAATTTAGTGATACATAAACAAGAAAAATTTAAGAAATATCCTATGAAAACAAGTCGCATGTTGTTCTGCTCCTAAACTGATCTCGTTTTAAGGTGTTCTGAGATGTTTATATATTTATACTTGAAAACAAGATAAAAACACAGATTAAGAGAAGGATTTTTTCCAGTGTGAGAGGAATCTCATTATGGACAAAACCAAAAATCACTTAAAAATCTGCACATTTTCTAAGCAGCCACCCACATGAGTCTGCATTGCAGTGTAAACTGATGGAGTGTGTACATGCGTCCAAGCACGACATTTCTGCAGTAATGAACTTATCAGCAGAACCGCTGGATGTTTGGGATTAACCATTTGAGCTTCTCTTGATAACAGAAATCAGGGAAAATAAAATATTAGGGCATTGCAGATGAAATGTCTGGTGGCATGATTAAACAAAAAAAGATCCTAAGAAGAGAAAGTTTCTTCTTATTTAGTTTTCATCATAATAATAAAAATAATATGGCTTTTAAAATAAAAAGTGCCAAAAATTTATTTGATTCTTTTTCTTTTTGGAATAATAGAACACAGTGATATTTTAGCTGTTAGATTTGTCTTCAGCTTTGTCAGGTCCATATAGGAAGCGAAAAGGAAAGTCGGACGAGTCAAGAGGGTTTAGATTAGGCTGTTTGGTACAGGTGTGGATGCAGCATTTCAGCCACAACACTACAGGTCTGATGATAAACAGCTCTTTCTCAAGCCGGAAAAAAGCATCCAAAAATTAAATCCAACGCATCCAAAAATTCTGCAAAGTGTCAAAATTAGAAATATCAGAAGTACTCCAATGTGGAAAAAACTGCTCAACCCAGGGACAGAAAGTTTGTACACCTCAGAGTCTGTTTATGTCCCATGCAAGATGTGGGGTCATTGTCTCATCTCAATGTCCCAACTTTACTGTTTGATAACAGGGACTTCCTGCGAGCTCTGTGGTCCTGTAGCATTATAAAAGCTCTCTTATTAGCAAGCACTAGTCATTGCCGTTCTGTCAGGGATGTAGTTTTTCTTTCATTAAATTGTACCCCTTCTATGCATAGACTTGCCAAATTAGCTTAAAATTAAACAAAACAATCAAAATGATAATAATAAAATTCCACAGCTTTCTGTGGATATGGTTTTACACAGAGGTGGTAGACATAAAACAAAAGACAAAAAGCTAGAGAGAAAACCAATCAGAACATGAGGCAGAAGATATGAAATAAAAGTGAGAGGAGTGAGAGCTTCACGCTGTCATCAGTCCTTGCTGCCATTGATTTGCTGGATGGGAAGGTGCAACTGCAGAGGGTCTTTTAGACGCTTTAGATCCAACTCCGCCTGAGGTAGGGCCGAAAAAAAGAAAACATTTCTTTTACAAAACTTGTCCATAAATGAAAAATGATTTATTACATTATTTATCATTATTTACAAACTTTTTTACTCATTGTCATTCCAAAAGCAAATTTACTTTCTTCTGTGGAAAAAAGATGTTTTAAAGAATGTTCATCCTGCTATTTTGTATACAACAAAAGCATACAGTGACAATCAACATGTAAAGCTTTCCAAAATCCATAACTTTCCAAAACCTAAAATTGCAATTTCCAAAAAATAAAATTGCAAGTTGCTTGTGGAGTTATTGATGACAACTGCTGTAAGAACAAGCTACAAACACTACACCATTCCAGCAACCACAAACACTTCCGTTTACAGACTGGATGTAACTATAAGTCAAACTGACATTTCCAGCGAATTTGGACTAGACAGCTCAAATTATATGATAAACTTACCATTGTGAAACTGATCTATTATATACTTGCTCAATAACTGTTTTTGATAATGGCTGATAATGGCTTTGGAACATTTAATATAGCGCACAAATCACACAGACCACTTTTTATGGTGTCCTTTTGAAACTAGCAAATGACCATGTTGTGAATATCTGTTTACAAGCTATCTTACCTCAGCAATGGCATCTTTCAGCTTGTTGTACTTTTCAATGTCAAAGCGTGTTCTCTTCGCCCCCTTATGAAAGAACAGCAGATACTGTCTGTCTCTGGCATCGGGGTAAATATATTCCTGGACAATGGAACAGCAGCAGAGGTCAGAAAGAGCTCTTTTACTACAATGACACATATTTATGGGGACCTTAAATTTCACAGAACTTCTGGGACTGGTAGTTCTAATTGCTTACCTGACGTGTCAGCACAAAGTAAGCATACATGGCCATGGCTGTGCCGTAGGTGATGAAGTATGTGACTGGTTCCATGATGTCCCATGAGTACTCCCACCAGGTCAGTCGTGCCAGTATGCCAAACTGTGTGGCCATGTAGGCCATCCCACCCCACAGAACCCAGGTGGTCCTGCGTTCAGCTTTCTTACTCAGCTCCTCTTTAACCTAAAGAAGGGAAATTACAAAGGATTTGACAAACACCCTGAATACAGAGCAAACAGCACAATAATCATTATAAATAATGGTGGAGCAGCATTAAACAGAATTGCAAAAATAATTATTATACTATTGATCGTAACAAAAGCCTTGTGCTACAATGAATTTACCACAGTTAATGTGGTTTAGGGTGCTCCATTTGCATCGTGCTTAAGAACTGTCCTTTTATCCATCATAAAATTATAGTAATGTATGGCCTCAGTTCAGTTGCATGGCTCAAAGCTTTATTTCCCACACACAGTCTACCCTATTAGAATCTCAACTTGTATTAGTTGTCATTGTGATAATAATGAGAATATGCTGGTATCTTTGCCCAGTATTAGCCGAGTAATTCACTAGACTGTATTCATTATCTCCTCACAGCTTACTACTAAAGTGATCATTGTGCTAAATACTAGTGAGACACTTTCCACCAATGGGCCACAAAATTGGGCCTTTTTATAACTTTTATAAATGAAGACATTTCTTTTTAAAAAAATAGTCAGGCAAAGGATCTAACTAAATATCATAAGGCAACCTTGTTACCAAAATTTGGGACACAGTTTAAGTTTAAACCCAGACTTACATAAATTTGTAATTTAAAGCAACACACAACATTGAAATAAAACCAAAATTAAAAACACAAAATAGGTAATGCCAAAACAGTTTTAAATTGTCTAATTAAGCTGGGGCTCAGCTTATAATAACTAATAAGCCTTTAAATCTTACTAGTTTATTAATATTGTCTATATAATAGGCCTTACAACAAAAAAAAAAAACTTTAAATCATTGCAGGCAAAAGACATCAAAGTGTATCATGTTTGTGAAGAGTGCCATGAAACACGTTGTGTTAGCCAAATATACAAAAAGGCACCTTCTCCAGTGGGCGGAGTTGAGAGTTGAGGTCCTCAAGTCGTCCAATAAGCTCTCTTTCTTTGCTCAGCTGATGCTCCTCTATGTGTAGAGTGGTATACAGCTGCTGCACTAAGAACTTGACATCGTTCAGTCGCTCTGCTTCCTCGTGTGGTAGCAGATCTGTGACAGATGCCAACCCAATATTAAACTCATGTTCCCATTAAGTACCACAGCACCTCCTCATGATCTTATCACCCATTTGACCCACAAAGCAACTGGTCAAACTCACCTCTCCTGGGCGGCTGCACTAGGTATGATGTGTCATTAATGACTAGCTTAAAGTTGTCCAAAAGTAAAATATCAACCCCTGTAGAGGACGCTATCTTTGCTCCATCTAGAGAGAGACAGATAGGGAGAGAGTGTGAGAGAAATAATAAACTGACCCAACAGAGGAGGTTTCCAATCTTTTAAACTGCAATCCTCTTACTGAAAATGCGCTCTGAAATATGAGAGCTCTAAAATCTAAACGCTTATCACAAAGGTTTCCTGCGCAGTGCTAGTGTGCTCATCAAAAAATAAACCATTTTCCAATCTGAGGTGAAACTGAGGGAAGTAAAAACAGCACATAACCCCCCCACACACATCTCACAGCTCAAGTGACCCTCACATGGAAATAACTTAATGGGAATATCTTAAATGACCTTAAATGAGAACAGATGCAGCATCCACACAAAGTACAAACTAATCGGCTCCCCAAATATATTAATATGATAAACTATCAATTAAATACTCAAGATTAAGCTGCAGGTTAATTTGTGATATGTGGATTAATTGTTAACTCTCTTTAATTTCCCAACAAATAAATGTGCTCATATGCACAATCTCACACCAATTATGCATAAAGAAATAATTCACAAGACAAATTAAAAATTGTCTTCTGTGAAGCACAAAAGAGAATTTATACTAACAAGCTCTAAAAACAACAAAAAAGCACCATAAAAGTATCGTTAAAGTAGTTATATAACTTGTACGCTATATTGCATGCCATCTAAAGCCACAGAATAGATTTATGTAAAAAGCAAAAACTGTAAAAATTTAGGTCCTTGTTAACTGATAATCATCTCCTGTCACAGCTCTCAAAACTGATATGCGTCCACATTTTTCAAACTTGCTGTGTCACGATTAACCAATGACAACCAACCTGGTGTGATCAGTATAAATATCAGTCTACTTCTCAAACAAAGCAATCATACAGCTTTAGAGAAATAGTGAGTTATGTGGTCTACTTTTATTCTGTTGTTTGGAGCTTGGTAGTATTGCTTCCCAACTTTTTTTATGTAAGAAAGAAAGTAATATGGGGTTGGAGCGAAATGGGGGTGAATACATAATGTCACAATTTTCAGGTGAATCCTCTCTGTAAAAAGCCAATAATGTGTACGGTCAATGTATAAATGCCATTAACTGTGTACTCTTTCACCAGTAAAAGGTCACAGGAAAATGATTTAAGCAAAACCTGATTGACCTCAGCTTGTCTATACCCTGATTTCTGGCCTTCCACAGAAATGCCTTCACTGGCCATCAATACATGCACACAAGACACTAATAAGACTGTAAAGTCTTGTTGCATTTTTAATCGGATCACACAGATCAGTGTGTGTGTTGCGGGGTATAGTACTCAACCTGTAGAGTAGATGGCGACTCTATCGATGCCTCTGTCTTCTGCCTGCAGCTGCTGAAGAAAAACCCCCACTGTGTCACTTAAGGGTTTGAGGGAGAACTGGCAGCGTTCTCGTCGGGACGGAAGTCGTACAGAGACCACCGGCAAGCCGTTCTGATACGCCACTGTAACGTCTGTGGACACAGACGCAAGCAAACCATTAGATGTAACCAAATCCCATTTGCCTGTTACTCCACACAGGTCCCTCAACTATGGTGCAGTGCAGTCTGGTGATAAACGTAGCCCACAAGTTGGCAAGCAAAGTTTCCCAAACCTCTCATTCTCCCTTCTGCATGTTTAATAGTGAGGATGCCAACCAATTAATGTTTACTTGCAGCAAAATTGTGGATAATTTATTTCAAAATTGTGGCAATGTTTATAAGAAGTTTGCCCGGACACTACGTTTTACGTGAAAAGACGAATAGCTACATGGCCAGCAGGGGGCAGTATTGTAATTACATTAAGGGGGTGCTGTTAAATGATGGGAGATTTCATTACAAGGACTGCAGCATTACAACTGTCCGACCAATGTTATGAATGAGCTCTCCTAAGTTAATGGCAACCAGCCCCTGTTGAAAAAATTGTATCTCGCTGTATACTACAATGACAAGTTTAATGTCTATGAATCTCCTAGGAGCTGTCCCGTAGGCAGCACGGTTCTGGTCCGAGTCTTTTAGAATCATATTCGCCCAGGGGTTGGCACTGCTGTTTTTATATTCTCATTACTGAAGTCGTTATGTATAATAAATCTGAGGAGGGACTGTGTAGCAGTCTGAATGATAAAGACTGGACCAAGACATTCAGAGTGTCACTTATCTCTTCCAGTGTAGCAGTGCTGCAGTCTTTGCTCTGCTAGGGGATCTGGAAAGTTCTCACAATACCACCTTGCATTATAAACAACTTAAGAGCCTCACATAACTGTTAACCTTCCCACAAATAAGCAAGCCCACAGTCTTTGATTAAGAGTCTTATGAGTTCTAAGAACACACTAACATAGAGTGTAATTTGATCCAGCATCTAAATGCCATCAAAATTCTGCTTTTGATGCAAAGGTCAGATGTCTAACTGGTCTGGATGCTCAAAGCAAACAATGCTGTAATAGTGCAACACACCCACTGTGTTTTCACTTTTTAGGGAAATCAGTACAATAGATTGGAATAGAAGGACTTTTATCATCCAAAAATAACACACCTTACATTTAACTACTTTGAAGTATGAACAGCTTCTGCTCAGGATGTAGGTAAGTTAAGTCTTTAATGAGGCTTGTAAAGAACAGAACATTACTGAGGGCAATAAGAATGTGTATTAGTGGCTGCTCTGCTGCACAGTGGGATATCATCATCATCTCCATCTCATCCATCTCCATCCTCTGTCTCACAAATCTCGATTTTTTTGTCCTTTATTGTTTTAAGACAAACTCCTTGTCCTCTTTCTCAGCTACCAGTGTGTGATGATCCAACTGTTGTAATAGAACTGCTATTACAGTGCACTCTGCACTGCCTCTATAAATAATTCCTCTCTTTCTCTCTCGAAGCATCTGACGCATCTGAGTATCATTTTTTCCTAAATGCACAGAGGTCAGTCTCTCATAATACACACAGTCTAAGCCTATTGCCCATCCATTTAGACACTGCTGTGATCTATCCTACTCTGTAGTACTCTGCTAGTAGCCCCAAAACTACATTACCCATAATGCAATGCAAGCACTACTCTGAAGCTGCACTGGAGGATTATAAGACCTAAAGAGACTTGTCTTATTCAACAATTGCTGGCATGTGCAGATGCATAAGACCAGCATATGCTGCCATTGTTGCTCATAAGCACTCATGGGATATTTAAGACTTCTTTTGAGCCATAAACAGCATGCCATTAATCACTCTGGAGCTGATGAGAATGACTAGTTTTGAGTGCCCATATATTCATCAATAGAGAAAGATGCTCTTTGCCCCACACCTGCAGAGCTAAAGGTCATATGGATATGTAATATAGGCTGTTGGGTTACACTTTATTTTAAGATGTCCTTGTTACAGTGTAATTACACAATAAGTATTGAGTAATATTAATTGACAACATGTACTTTAAGATTTTGAATGCAATTACGCATAATTTACTCATACTACTGATACTAATTACACGCAACATGTAAAAAGGCTGTAAAATAAGGTGTTATCGGATGTTGTAGCATTGAAGCAAGAAAGACTTTTTTAAAAAGTTGATAAGAAAATATGCTAAACTGTCACAAAACCTAATGTTACAGTAAGTTGTTGTGATGCATTTTAGAGCTCTTTGGTTTGGTTCAAATTCTTGATAAATTATTTTATACAAACTGATCAAATGTATTGCTTAAATGAACTTTACATAAAAGCATCTGCCAAATGGATAAATGTAAACGTTTCAAATACTTTTGCAACCCTGGCTGCTGAAAACAGCAGGCAGTTACTGCTGAGCTCTATAGTTAGCAACACATCTGAAAGATGCAAAAACTCATCATATTTGCATATGTTCAAGTAAACAGCGCATGCATGACCTCTCACCTTCTGAAGCAGCAGATGAACACAGTAGTCTTTGACCCTGCCATGAGGCAGAGTCCTTCCAGCCCTAGAGAGGGAGAGAGAGAGAGAGAGAGAGAGAGAGAGAGGTAATTTGTTATGTTGAAACAGTACACTATACAAACATATTCCTACTACACTGCTTGCACAATTTAGTCTGTTTATAGGTAACAGGCATTCTCAATTTGTCTAGGTATGTCTATTTTTCTATTTTTTGGTTGGTAAGATCTGAAGGTACTCCATGCATCTTACAGTTTTCATTTGAAATGTGTGTGCATGTGATCCTTTAGGACGGTGATACCTGGAAGCATTTAGTCTTTAAAATGTGATGGGGGTTGACACACTTGTTTTGTCACACACACACTGACGTGGCAGGGAAGACTGAATCATGGAAACTGTGAAGCTATTGACCAGCTCAACTATTTTGTCCAGTTATATTTAGTACTGAGTAAGAACAGCAATAAAAACTGAAGTGAGTGCCCGGCCAGATAAATGAATTTCACAAACATTGGTTACTGAAAATGTCAACAGCATTCAAACCTGCTGGAACAAGCCTAAGCGTCTTTATTAGGCTTGGCTGGTCTGGTTTTTTGGTTGTAAAGGAGCTTTGGTTTTTTGTCAGCTGTTCAGGGTGGTAAACCAGTTAGGTGTCTAGCTAAATCAGCTAAACACCAACTTAGGCTTAGGCTAGCTTTAACATGTTGAAACTAGTTTAAACTAGCTTAGGCTGGTTTAGCATGTGTTTTCAATTTAGACAACTTCAGGCACAGGCACTCTAAAATGTTTATGTTTAATGCAACAATAGCATAAACAACACATGCAAATGAGAGTTAGAAAAAATATAAACCAGTCTGAAGAAACACCCTCTCTTACTCATACTGGCAGTTGGGTGTTTCTCAAGTGAAATGCAGCCAGATAAGAACCACATGCTTTGATTTCAGGGAAAAGACATCACATTTTCCCCTGGGCCTCTAAAGAGGACACTGACCACAGACAGAGAGACGAAGAGAAAGAAAGAGGGCAGAGAGTGAGGGGGGATGGTGGCAGCAATGAGTGGCTATTCTATATTAAGAGCATGGGAATTCAAGGGAACTTTGTCTTACGCAACATGAACACAGTGAGCTGAGCTGGTGACAAAGCTGTAACAGTGTGATTGGGTGTAGAATGTCCGGCGATGTGCAACGTTGTCGTTTTATCATGCCCCTGGTGTCTGACTGGTGTTGAAGTGAACAGGTCTGATCCACACTCATCTGACAGCATGTTTCACAGGAAGCCCCATTTCACCTCGAAATTGAGCTTTTAATGCATTCACCAACCTGTCACGTATATATGCGCAAACTCCCACACACCCTGCCCCACAAATCTGAGAGCAGTCTAAAAAAATTCCACAGCACTTATTCAACATTCATTCGATTGATCACACTTGTGACGTAAGGAGCAAGTAAGGAACAAGCCATGAACTTTTATCACTGTGCCCCTGAGCAAAGGCACCTAAACCCAGGTTGCTTCAAGTGGATTATTCAAGTAATAAGTGCACTGTAAATGCTTTGGCTAAAAGCATCTGCTAAATTACTATCTGTACTGCTTACTTTCTCTAAACATCTACAGTAAGTGAAGTTATTTATCTACTTCTGTAAGCAGATGACTAACTCATCATGACCCAGATTCTCACATGCAAAACACCAGGAACCAGTATGCAGGTCTGTAAATGGATAATGACTGCTCTGAGCAAGCAGCTGTTGATAATGCTGTGTATCTGCATACAAGCAAAGAATCTTACAAAATACGAAGGAAGATGGTTGGTTTAAGATGGTTTAGGTGGTTCATCAGATTAAATATGGTGCCAATATACCAGCACAAATAACAACATTATTCCAAGTCATTATTATTTTTACATGATATGGCTGTCCCTTTTAAGGTTAAAAAGTTGAATAAAGTTTTATTGTTGACAAAAGTGTGATCTTCTGTAGTTTTGTTTCCATTTTGTGGTGAATTATTATTTTAATCTAGTAGTACCTGTTTTGTACCAACAAAACGTCTGCCCGGAGGCAGAAAAGATTCTCATCAGCATGTTCACTCTTTGTAGCTTCTACACAATAGAAGCACCAAAGAGCTTCACACCAGATAAGGTTAATGTAACTGTCATAATACCTGATTCTACACCAGTTTAAGACCAAGTATAAAATATAAAGACCAAGTAATGACTACAAGACTATCACTTATGCGTTTGGATGAGTAGGTTCCTAATGCAGGGGCATGGGATACTTCCAACAAATTAAGTATAATATCTTATTGCAGACATTGTGCGCCACTTTAAAACTATAAGCTATTGCACATTAAACGCTACTCATGATCTAAACATTTGATCAATACTGTGGCACTTCCACTATTTTACCCACAACATTACTGGCTCCAGGATACGATGCAACACTTTGCTTTGAGAGGCGGTGATAAAGTATGAAGTTTAAATGAGCGAGTGTGCGAGCCTGAGGGGAGATGTGAGGTCGCTTCAGTTCTTAGATTTCTGTTTAAGTGTAGATTTCAGACAAGGACTGTCATTAATTTGTAATGAAGAGATAATGAGCCAATCTCTCCACAGAGGGTGATGCCTGATTTCATTATTACATCTCCAAATGTGAAAAGGTGTCAGGGGCATTGCAGGAGAATCTCATTTATCTTTACACAAACATACACAGTCACACAAAGTGAATTCAAGATATACGAACCATGAGTCACATTAAAAATGCACTGTGATATAAAGGGGCTTTTAAATAGATTTGTATGTATCAGATGTCACCCTCAAAGTTTCATATTCAATCACAGATGACAGGAGACGTGATGTAACGAAGCAGAGCAGAGTTTAGCTTTATGCAAATTAGAAGTTATGCAATGCCTAACAATAGGAATAAAGACAATAGGGAAGGTCCCAATAACAACAGTACAGCGACTTTGTGGCATACAGCAATTTAATTAATAGACAGCAAAATAGAGAAGTCATTTGTCAATATCTACAGTGGCATGTGGTGTTGCTAACTTTATTTCTGTAGCACTAGTTTATAAGCTTCACTGGAGAGTTATAAAGTTTGCTATTAAGGTGTGCTAAGGTTTGAGGTTTTCCCCTGAGAAATATTAACGAGTTTCTACTGCACTGCAATCTTATTGACTGAGTTTACATATTAAGCCTCTGGTTTGTTAATTAAAGAGAAAGGCTCAGCTGTGAAGCTATCATTGACTAACTATTTAGCAAACAATTAGCACTGACAAACAAGTGTCCACCCGTATCTAAAGCCCCTACTTGAGTAAAGACCTGAATCTAACAAGCAAAAACACAGACATTGAAAACTTCAAAAAACTTCAAAACTTCAACAAAAAATCTTTTTTTGTACCCATTACATTCTGTTTTGATTTCTGTCATGCTCATGTGTGTCTACTGAATGTCCTCGTTGTTACCGCAGGCGCAAGCCACATTGCACTAGAAGAAAACACATCCCTGATCACCTACGCTCTTCTCTTGTACACCGGATTCTCTCTCAGTAGGACTGTGCCAAACAGCTGTCAACAATGCTGATTTAATTTTTGCCTTTGTCAGTAAGTCAATCCTCAACGCATTTCTCACCATGACCTGGATCTTTGTGGAAATCGCTGTCTCCTGCAGCTCTCTCCTCTAACTTTACCTTCTCTCAACACTCCTCCCCTTAACGCAGCAGTGCATGCAGTCTTCAATCAGTCCAAGAAAATCCATGCCACAGCCCTCTCTCTCTTCATTGGCTGCCTGAAGCTGCCCATAAAGACTAAGGGTGAAACAATCCATCAATCTGGATTTATGTATCAATCAAATAACCAACCATACAGTACCATCAATACAAGTAAACTTTGATATATACTTTTATATAACTTGCTAAAAACTTTTTGACACTTTTAAGCCTTTCATATCTGTACACATCTACCATACCATGCATTTCTGCTGAAGTGCAAACATATTTTCAAATCGACTGCAGGCCCCTGAACCAATTCAAATCAATTAAAAAAATGAAGCAAAGTATTAGCAAACATGGCATCATTGGTTAAAAAATAGGATTGGGGACTACTCTAAATTCTGCACCCTCTTACCTAAACATTTTTCTATAGATTTATATCAATGAATGAGCAGCTGGTGGTGAGGTTCAAGGTGTCAGGTTCCTGGCTTCCTGTTGAGTATCTGAAGATTGTCTTGCCAGGATCCTGACATCCCCAGTGTTCAGAGCGTGAGGATTAGATTCCGACTCATCTTAGTCTTGGTTCTGGGAGTCGGAATCTAGACTCACGATCTGGGTATTTGTTTTCTGTGGAAGCACATGGCTTCTGTTTGTTTACATCTACCATGTGCTCTTCGGTCGCATGTCTTGACCCTGCCCCCTTTTTTCCTCATTTCAGTTAATTTTGTGCACCTGTCGGTCCTTGTTTTGTGTTCTGTTTAATGCCCCCGTGTTTGCTGTCCCGTGCTGGTTCGTTTGCCTTGTCAAAGTTTTGTCCAATGAATGTCGAAGTTAAGTCTAAGTTTGTCTATGTCGTTGTCTTGCCTTGTCAAGCTTTGTCTTAGCTTTGTTGAAGTTACGTCGTGTCATGTCAAGTGATGTTTATGTTAATGTCTGAGTTCCCAGTATGATTTGATTCTGATATCAGGTATGTTTGCATTTCTTGTTTATGTTGTTTGAGATTCGTGTTTTATTAGGCGTTACACTTGTAGTTGGATTTTGTTTTTGTTTTCCAAAAGTCAGTTTGCTGTTTGCCCCCTTGTGAGTTTTTGTTTTCTGTTTTATTTAAATAGTGTTTTTTATGTTAATCGCTGTCTGCAACTGGGTTACTTCCGCATACACTTGACACAAGGTTGTTGTTTTTTTTTACCTTCGCACTCACTGCCCCTTGGTGATGGAATAAACTAAAAAGAAGTTAATTCATAAATCTACTGCAATCTTCAAAAAACATCAGAGAACACTCCTTTTCCAGGAACACTTATCTAATCCATAGGCCTGCTCCACTGTTCACGCGTTTCACTTTTACTCTAACATTATTTGACTGACAGTCAAATTTTAGAGTTTAGACTCAAGAGTCTAAACTTTTAGAGTAGAAGGTAGTAACGAGGTAATAAACAAACCCCTGCTATGCTGGCACACACACAAACACACATTAAACCTACATTATGAACTGTAAGGAATCAATGTCTCCTGTGTTGCTTGATTTTCTTAAAAGGGAACCACAAGTGTTCATGGCTTTAGTGTGTGTGTGTGTTTGTTTAACACAGAACTCCGTGTGTACTTAGGCTGTAGTGAATGTGGGGGGACAAGAAAACCTTTCCCACTCTCCCAGCCAAAATGCTTTGACACACTGGCTTAAATATTCATCTGAGAGAATCAATAGCACAGCAACCGTAGAATCAATGACACTCACATATACACAGAGGAAGAATGAGAAAATACAGAAAAAACAGTAGTTGTTCACAAAAGATGTTTTATTGCATTCCATCATTTTTTTTCTGGACAATGTAAACATACACCAGACAGATGTTTTGGTAATTGCTGCAGGATTCACAGATTTTTGGCAAATTGTGTCATCATGAAATCGACATGAAATTCAAATTGACCCTACAGTCTTAATACATTTCTGGTCTTATATTGCACAATTTATCAGTGTACATAAAATAAGAAATTGTGTAATTTATCAAAATGTAACAGCTTGCTCTATCTTCCACAACCAGGAGCTGTTGGGTAGGCTAAAGTTGGTCCCCTACTGGTTAGAGAGTCGGACTTGTAACCAGAAAGTGCCCTTGAGCTACAGACCTTACCCCTGATTGCTCATCGGGCACAGCAGTACTGCTCTGTGTGTGTGTGTGTGTGTACTGCTCTGTACTGCTTAGCAGTACTGCTCTGTGTGTGTGTGTGTTCATTCCTCACCGGTGATGGGTTACATGCAGGGGACAGATTTCATGTATGGGTATATCTGACGAATACATCACTTTTACTTAAAGATCTTCTGTTATCGAAAATTCTTTTTTTTTTCAATCCCTTCACTCTCAACATGCACTATGTATAACACCCAGTATAAGATCTACTCAGTTCTCAAAAGATAAAATGTATCCTGACCTACATGTCTGCACACTGAATATTCTGTTTCATTCTAAAATACACCAGTTTACAGAAGTAAAATGGGTTGCAAATGCTATTCCATTTGGCTTTAAAATGGAAAAATGTCTCAAGAGCCCTGCTGTAACATTTTGTTGTGCTCCATTTTAACCACAAGAATATGTCCTGTGTGTACACCACTATCAGAAAGAGAGAGCAAACCCGAGCGTGAGGTAACTGATGACTGGAGTCAGATGAAAGGATTTGTGAGAGGGAACACAAGTGTGTGTGTGTGTGTACACTGAACGCTGCAGCAGGCAGACTGCAGAAAGTACTGATTACTGCAGTGGTGAAAACCCTTGCATGGAGAGGGGGATAGCCCCTCTTTTCTCCTCACCACAAGCCGGTATACCCTCCCTCATGCTGCTCACTGAATCCCAGTGTTTCCCTGTTTGATATGCAGCGATGCCCCCGCCTTCCCCACACTGCGCTGAAAGCTCAGCAGAACACAATTCTCACGCCATGGGCACGCATGGACGTGCATGGAAGGATTTCTACACATGATGTGATATTTCTGTGGTTAACACATTACACAAAAGCACAAACATTGCATAAAAGCACCTCAATGGAACTACGGTCACATTACAAGATTACAACGTACAGCCTCAGTCTAGAGCAGTGTATACACAAACACACAAATACCGAAACAAGACAATATTGTCACGACGCCGGAACATTATTTAGATGAAGTACCACATTACAATCCAACAGTAGTTACAATATGTCTGAAAATAAACCAACCAAACAGCTACTGAACCTCTTAACCAGCTGAACCTGTTACAAGTGGAATTAATAATGCTATATCAAACTGGAGATAGAAAATGTTACCATGATGCTTGTAAAATAAGTTTCTTCCTTTGCATAACCCATGTTTCAGATGCCACCAAAGTGATTCAGTCTTTTTCAGCAGGCACAGCTTTGTGTTGAAGGTCCACCCACATTACTCAGAATGAGATATAAAGGTTTTATTGGCCAAGATGATCCAGAGGACATGTATACACAAACACACGGACTGGGGAAGCTATGCTAAAACTTGTTGCTTGTAGCTAGTAGTATCAAGGAGTAACTTACATACTGGTTCGCAACAGTAAGTTTATAATAATGATTTATAAATTAAGCTGTCAGGTCTGATTTGTGAGAAATGTAAGTTTGACTTGTGACTACAGAAAACATAAAAATTAAGATCTGGCTTCTAAATTGCGTGTGGGTGCTGAAATTATGAATTGCTTGTAGCTTGCTCCTGCAGCAGTTGTTTTAAATTTAAATTTGACATCTACGTTAAAAAAATAAATCAGCAAGGAACTTTGAATTTTATGTTTTTAACAGACACGGTGATAGAAAGGCATTAGTTAGGCAGCTTTACAGGCAGGGTAGGAGATCTTTTCCAGAAACATTGACATTGACATTGTCTTTGAAAGGCACAGAAGCATAAAATGTTCATCCAATCACTTCATTTTGTTCCGAAAGCAATGAACGGATGTCCTATTTGCCTGTCAAACTATGTATTTGCATTTCTTTACGCAGTTCTGGATAAGGTCTGGTTTTAAAGAATGCTCTGAAGAGAGGGTGGGATCTTATGTTTTCAAAGCTAGCTAGCTATTGCTAGCCTTTCTGAAATTACCTTTAACTACACTTACTACAATTTCAATTTTAACACTCCTTTACGCAGCTTAAACACGCTCTTCCAAGCTGTCCTCTATCTTTTATATGTAGCACTGGCATTTTGTGTCATCACAAAATACTTTAGCCAGCATGCCATTTTAACAGCAACCCTTTTTTAACAGAATTACTGTCCAGAGTGAACATGCTTCTTAAATGCAGTCAGCTTAAAGCCTATAAACAAAACACAGTGCCTCTGTTCATGCTGCTTACTACTGGCAGATGTCTCTTTTCAGTAATATTTATATTACAAAACAGCACCAAGCAGGACAGACTGTTGGCAGTGTTGCAGTTGAGCTGTTTGCCTACAGTGTCAATGTGAAGATTTTAATTTAATTCAGTGATTGTAACCCAGCATTTACCCCCAACAACCCTCATCTAAAGCCTGTAACACACCAAGCTGATGGTTGGCCGTCAGGCAGTTTTTGAGCATTGGCCGGCTTAATTCAACCACTGGTTGAAGTTGGTCCCCATCATCATTTATTTTGGTCAATTCGGCATGTTGAATCAGCAGCGGAGCTTGGTGATTTGGATCCTTCTGATTGGCTGTTAGCTTAGCGAACCAGTGCATAAGTGAACGCTCTTCTCATTCTTTTCGCATTTTTGCATGTGGCTATTTAAAAAGATATGGCTGCCTGGAACAAAGCAAGTGAATCCGTCTCTGTGGAGGGCAAAATTTGGTACAGAACAGATGTACTACTTGGCCATCTGGTGTCGACTGTCAGCTTGATGTGTAGGGGCAACTTTGGACCTAGATGCAACTGACGTGAGCCGACCCCACAGTCTGCTTTCATCAGCACTAAATCATCAACATCGGTTTGGTGTTCTGGGCTTAACACACCTGATTCAACTCATCCACTCATTAACTGCAAGACCTGAAATGTGTGTTTGTGGTACATTAATGTGGTACATTGATCAGATTTAAATAATTCACAGAAGGGTTTGCATGAAGTCACTTTTCTGTTTTTAATAATGAAACACAGCATGAGGAAAGCAGAAGCTGTCGACACTGATTGATGTGTACTGACAGGACATCTGCTCCACGTTCAGACTCCTCCATTTAACAGCAAATATTTATGACATCAAGCAAATCATGAAAGCTTGACTGCAAAATCAAACTGTTCAACACCAAATGGACTGATGAATTTGACTTCATCTTACCATCTCATTAAAACTCCAAACCAATGTATCCAAACAGCAGCATCACAACTGTACTGATAAAATATACTGAATTTGTTTTTGTTTTAAATTAAGTATTCACTCTATCCGCACACTAAAGTAAACAGGTGAGATGTTAATGTAGTGAAAAACATGAATTGTATTAATGCATTTGTGTGTAAGTCCATGTTTAAATTCACATTAACCGTATTATTCTAGAAAATAAATAGGGTCTTTTGAAGACATTATGCCTTCTCTGCTAAAAGAAGTGATAAAAATAGGCTAGTCTTACTCATAGCTGTGAAGGTTCGTTACTGCCTAATTTTAAAATTAAATGAAATTCAACTTTATGAGTTCATTTTGATCATTGACCCCTGGTCGCCCATATCTTATTAAAGTGTCCGTAGACTGCATAATTTAAGTATGCCTGATTTAGAGGTTTTACTTTTCCATTTAGATATGTTTGTCACTCCCAAATCAGTGTGTACGTGTCCTTTGACTTTAACTATATAACAAGCACAGCACTGGACTGGACTTTTGTTTTATAGTATTCTGGGTTGTGTCTATTAGCTGCTCACAATGTGTTTTAATGCATTTTTTTCTCCATAATGGTAATTCCAAGAATATTTGAAGCCCCACCTTTGAAATACTGAATGGGCTCTAGTTGGTTAGCGTTTTATCAGCATAGCATTACAGACTATTTTTCATCCATTATTTGCATATTTATAAGGGTTGGGTTTATCTAACTACCATGTTTTGTGATGTCACCAAGTCCCCACAAGCTTGTTGTAGTTCTTAAAATGCAATTTTTGTTAAAAAGAATGTCTCTTTGCAGGGAACTTTGAGTGTTGTAACTTTGCAAATATTGTTTATACTAAAATGTATAATAGGAGCCATTTAATGCATGCATGTATATGAGTTGTCCACCCAGTGCGACAGAACCTGCTCACAGTGTTTGATGCATCACTGCTAAACTTACAGCTGCTTGACAAAAGAAATATTTAGGAGGTGTTAGCTTGCAGAGTTCACAGAATCTGTGTAACAAACTTTACAGCAGCCCTGTGCAAAAACACAAATAACAAATATGTACAGAAAAAGTCTGGCCTGCTTTCGAAAGCCTCACATTCCCTACAAATCAATACAACATTGACTCTGTCTTTCTTGTGCTTTGATTTTGTCTCTGTCGCTCCCTCCATGATGCTGGCTGGCTCCCTCCTCTCTCTTCAGACCTGTGGCTGAGCTCTACTTTGCAGGAACCATGTTTCCTGGTAGAAAAGATGATGGTAACTGAATGCTGGAGTCTCCAGAGCCATAGCAGGTCTATGTGGATATGACAGGCACATTTGGGCTGGGAGGCAGGGAATTGGCCCTGTCTTGTGATCCCTGTGTCAAAAGTTTCCACTGTCTGTCTAACTTCTCTCTGTGGCTCACAGATCCTTACTGTGGATTTAGCAGGGGTGGGTGTTATAGCCAAAACATGAACACTATCTCAATATTTTTGAGCCTTTGTAAAATATTCGATATATATGAATATTTGCACTAAAATGCCACCATAGAGCCAATATAAACAGTGACAGAGTACAAAAAAGTGTTACCTGCAGTTCACACCTATACAAGAGGGCTGCTATAAGTTATTCACTTAAATATCCTTAGCAAGGACAAAGCGCACACTTAACCTACTTTCAAGAGACAATGTGTTTGTATAAGTCCTCTTATAAAAGTAGCTTCATCCTAACAAAAGTCTTTAATAATTCACCCTTCTCACAATGATTTCAAACTTTTTACTTATAGATAAAGCAATCTGTGGGGTTTTCAGTAACATAACTACTCTCAAACTAAACAAAAGCACTTTGTAGAGATGCAAAACAATTAAAAACAAGTGATTCACTGAAGCAGAATCATTGAACATACAAATACAATACCACATGAGTTTCAAAAACAATCACCCAGACAATCAATCTGGGATAGGCCCGTATCTCCAGGGTGAGCTGTGCTAACCTCTATCCCCCCATACACAAGTATTGTGACAAACTGCTGTACACTACCTCAATGAAACCAGGGGCACAGATTAAAATGTCATGACCAATTCAAAATCAATATTCCTTCAAATCTTTAACCTCCCTGCTTCACGATAGGCAGTTGGTATGGCTGAATGGTTGTGAATGGCTTTTCTCTTCTCTAACGGATCTGATGGTCTTCCATCTAAAACCACAGATGATACAAATGGAAAAATACTTTCCACTGTAACATCAGTGAAATGGTGCTATTAAAATCAAATCTTATCTTTCCAATTCACAGTTGTGGCCCATTTCTGTTAATCACGGCGTTTCTCTTCGACAAACATGCCTCCCAGGAGATCAGATAAAGAATTTAGTGTTAACCATGCAGAGCAGGACCATATTTAAGTATTGAAACTGCACGCCCTTTATGAATGAGATGATGGTTCCACTTCATTATCATCTTTCCTTCCATAATACGGAGGAGGATGTCAAAAGTACAGTACCAGGAATTCGGTACCAAGTCGATATAAAAATAATTTTACAATGGTAACATTAACGGTCAAGTAAAAGGTACTAGGACTGGAAATCAATCCCAAAAATAGTGAACTATTTGGCATTAGGCTTGACTCCAAAGGTCGATATAGTTTCAGCCACACATAGCAAGTCTAAAGGTCACACAGAGTCCATTCACTCACTGTCTACAGCAAACAAAACTGTAAAGAACTTCATTGGTTTCGCAAGGTCTAACTGCCTGATTTTATGTAACTTTAGAGAATACACCCAGGGCTTTTATCAGTCTGCCAGGAAATACATGTTACCGGGTTGATACAAGCACTGTTGAGGATAAAGATAGATTTTCAAAGCTTTACTGGATAATCTGCAATGATGATCAGAGTTGATTTAACTTAGGGATCAAATATGGTCAAAATGCCTGATTTGATATTTGATTTAAACCAATTTGGTTACTTCTTGAGTGAAACATAATTACACAATAAAAAGCAGATGCACATCAAAATATTAAATATGTGCAACAGGCCATGCAGTGGGTTTGTATTTCAGCATCAGCATACAAAATTACGCAGTGTCTGTATGTGCTGCTGAGGGTGTGTGTGCTACATACTTGTGGCCTTTGATAGTTGTCCTCTCAGGGGGCCAAAGACCATTATCTTCCAGTTTTCCATGGGGAGAAAGAATCTCCAGACAACTTTGATATTACTAACACAAGCTGAACAACACAGCTCACCTTCACGACCACCAAAACAAACCACAGAAAGCTTCTATTTACTGTTTAAAGTGTATTTCTAACTCTAAGAAGAATGCAGAAAGCACATTTGTGAAACCAGGGTACAACTATAAGAAATCATTAGCATTTAATGTATAGTAGAAAAAGAGTCCAGTATAAATGAGTCCAGCTCATTTATAGAATAGTCTATGTCTATTAGGGATGGAAACAGAAAATAATTTAATTATTCTGTTGAAATCTTTAGTAAGTTTAAGGAAGAAAGCCTGGCTATGTTTGAAAAACAGTTCTTATTGCATTACTGCACTATCCCCAATTGCCTGTTGTGAAATGTTGAGATGACATTTACATTTCAACAACCATCTCTCTGTAGGTTAAGCCATGCAGCACAAAACCAAAGACAAGCACCTGTCAAAATGTACTGTCGCTAATTGCAGTCGCAGCTGACTGGGACCAAAAACTCTTGCCACACCATGACTGGTTAGGAAATGGTAGTTACAGTAAAGTGGTTTACCAATGGGTACCATATCATTAATCTGAACTGGTTTAAAACAATAACGTGCCTCCATATTGGACATCATTAGCACACACACCAAGATCGCAATCTAGCATAAAGGTGACTGTCACACTAATCAAGTTCTGGGTGCCAATCAGATTCTGACAAACAATATCCTTACTCGAGGCTCAGGGAGGTCTGAATCACTTTACAGAGCTGTGGGTGTGAACCTGATATGCCCTCTGTTGTCACAATATGAAGAAACCCTACGCTCACCCTGTCTGGTGTTGACAGTGCTGCTTACTATGTCTCTGCTACGTTGCATCATTGGCCTAATCCCAGAGCAACTGCATTGAAAACTTCTGATTTCAGCAGAGAACTGCAGTGTGACCAAATCTAATTATAATACAGCAGATAAAACAGAGATTTACAAAGGAAGAAAATATAAGCATAAAAAATCCTTAATTACCAGATGTTCTTGAACAACGAAGTGTGCGTGAAAGTTTGCAGGAGACAACAAAAAAGTAACAAGTAACTACTGTTTGCTTTTCACTCTCATTGTGCCATATGCAGTAGGGACAGGTAAGTGAATATGTATATATAAGTCATATAAGTAGGGACAGGTAAGTGAATATGTATATATAATGTATATATAAGTCAGTGTTAGGATTAAGGTTAGGGCAATAAATTGACATGTAGTTGCAAAGTTACCTATAGTCAGTAGAATGTCTGTTGGGTGACCATCAAAATAAAGTGTTAGGAGATATGAAGTAGAGAGCCTACTAATACACTACTATACACTACTAGAAAATCACTTCTAGTTTCAGTTCTAGTATCAAGAAAAATACTGTACGAATAAGACCCCGTTCTTATTATACAGTGTCACATAGTGACAGAATGTTAACACACACCCCCACACTCCAAATGCCCCTCTCTCATATGCCACACGTCAAGCAGTAATGTCTCTGAGGAATTCAGGATTTTTGTAAACAGCTCCTCTCGTGACATGTCTCAGACTAATCTAATTGAAGCAGATGCAGGAAACACCACAGAATTAGACTATCTGCATCCTTATTCCATTCAGTTGTAGTAACCTGTTTATCTAAGCTGTTCTTCAAGACTGGCAGTGTTAGAGGCCGGTTCTCTCCTCTCTCCGCTGAAGTCTGAATCTGCACTTCTGTTTTCGGACTTTCAGACCAAATGCAATAATTGGATGAACATTTTATGATCCTGTGCCTTTCACAGAAGACATGTATTTATATAAATATATTTAGACATTTAGTTATTGCTATCAGGATGTAAAGACACTTTCAACCAGCATAACAAAACATGTTTCTGGAAAAAAGTAGCCTACTCTGTCTTTATTATCAGGGCTCGCAAAATTTCAATATCCATGATAGCTCTTCGGGCAGGCACTCTTCAGATTTTGGAAGCCTGAAATGAATTTAAGTAGCCCAAATAAAAAAAGACATTATTTTTAATGTAGAATATTGTGAAGGAGACAAAACATCAATCAAAAACGTTTTCAAAACACAAATAACATCAATCGCATAAAATAATCAAATTACAATCATCAACACAAATATTTGGTTCTAACTGAAGTCACAGATAAGAAAATGCCACGCAATGTTGAGGGCATAGCATCTCCTTCATCAGCTTTCTCCATCTGTGCATCGGACTCCACTTCAGAACTTAAAACCTCTGTAAATCCATGCGCATTTCAGCGATTTTCTCTCCACTGCGCATGCGCTCTCTATCATGTTTAATCTCGCTGCGGGAGATTTCATTTGTCACGTGAGGACAGTAATGACTGACAGGGCGAGCATCACTGATACACAGTTCACAGCGCGATCGCGAATTGAAAGTTGAAAGCGAGCGTATTGATAGTGACTCCCTGATGCCCGAAAATAACATACAACATAATTACCCAACCAAATTTGTAAAAGAAAGCAAAAGCATTACAATATATTTTTCCCTCTAATAAGACAGCCCAGTGCGAAAATACATTTTGGTAGCCCGACTGGATGACACAATAGCCCCGGGACGTCTGGCTAGCGATTTTGCGAGCCCTGATTATATTTATTGTAATACCCACACAAACTATGATTACTGCGTGATACCCGTTTGATTGTTTCATTTGATTGTATTTACTGCAACATAAAAATAATGCAGGTCTTTTTAATAAGGCTTGATGTGACTACCCTAAGGGAGTAAAACATCGACAGGGTTTAAAATTTTGCAAAAACACTTTCTCTCACATCTCTACAGCTACAGATGCTACAGTGCAGTTACAACTGCTGTAAACAGTGGTAAATTCATAATGTAAATTCGTATTTGTTTTGATGGCAGAAAAAAGAGAAAAAATATTATACAAAAAACCATCAACCTAGCACAACATATACCCGTCCCTTCATTTTTCATGATTCTGTGATCACTGAATACAACACAAAAAATACATGACTGTGCCATGGTGCTCTCATGAACACATGTCAGACACTAACATGGAAGAGAAGAAAATGTTGAATAAAGTCATTTTTTTGTTCTTTTGCACACAAAAAGAATTCTTATGCTTTATAAATAAAGGTTAAACCACTGTAGTCACATTGACTATTTTAACAATGTCTTTATCACCTTTCTGAGCCTTGAAAGAGGTATTTGCATGGCTAAGAGGGGGTGAGAAAACCCTTGGTTTTCGGTGAGTAATTAATTACAGAATTTTGACTTTTCTGTGAATTATCCCTTTAAATGCCTGCGTCTACTAAAACATGATGACATAATGGCAATCCTAATTGTAAACATTATTTTACCTCACAGCAAATGTAGATTCGCTTACTGATGCTACAAATATTTATTTCAGATGAAAGGTGACCCATCTGTTGTTTAATAAACAGAATACACTCTATATCATTTATATTTAAGTTTATATAAGGATTGGAAATGTATGCCCTCTGGGTACCTTGTGTCACTGTTATAAGTGCCCCAGCAACAAGAGTGTGTTATGATCATATATCAGCACAGCTGTACTACAAGTAATGCAAATATATGGCCATACAATTGGAGGCGTGATGTTGCTTTCATACAATAGCATAACCTTCAAAACATCTGGCATGTGGAACTACTTTCTTACGCAAGAGATTTAATATCCGCCTTTGTTAGTTCAAAAGATGCATCCAAGCCTCCATTACAGATTCAAAAACGTCATGTCAGAACAAGCAACTAATATATTTGCATTCAATTTGAAAAGATTTATATTCAAAAAGAGTCAAAATGCTAGACGGTAACAGCTAAGGTAGTACTGGTCAGGACAGGTCACTTGTCTTATTGCAGCACACTAGCTATTGCTCCACCTTCCATCACCTTCTCCTGTCCAATCCGGTGTGACGGCAGCAGTTCACCAATCCCATATCCCTCTCAGACTGACATGCTGTTTGTTGAGGTAATTCCCAAGCCAAGAGTATGTGTGTGTGTGTGCTAGATACATCATGTCTGGGTGAGACAAATGCTGAGCACAGCTCTCTCTCTCTTTCTTTCTCTCTCTCTTTGAGAGATAACCTGTCAGTGGAGAACAAAGCTGCAGCTCAGGGCGATCGATGCAGTGCCTGGCCCTCGATACAGCAAAGCAGGGAGAGAAAGAGGAGAGAGACAGCCTTACAGAATTTTAGGCTGTACAGTGTAGAGAAACTGTATTTTCTCAAAATATTGCCTAAATTATGACATTATAAACATGTTGATCACTGCTATCTAATTTTATAAAAAATATTAAGAATTATCTAGATTTCAGCATAGATTATTCACTTGTTCTCATAAAAGAACAGTCTGACTGACAATCTAACAAGAACAACTTGTGTTCTTCTGATTTTTATTAAGAACAATAAGTAATCATTCAATATTCCTACTGAACAACACAAAACTATATGGAACCTTTTTTTACCCATTTTCATATTAAAGCTTGATCACTGTACACTGTGTGTTAAAGATGTCTACTGCCTGCCTGCCTCAGAATGTACCAAAGTTTCAGATGCTCAGATGCTCCTTTCGTTCCTCAAAAACATGACACACATTATGAATTTAGCAACAATATGAACAGAATTAAAATGTGAGGACAAAAATAAAGACCAATGGCACTATATCTACTGTCCTATAGAAGCTGATAAGTGTTTGTTATCTGTTCCTTCATCAGGTCTGTTGTCTAGGAAAGACAACACCTCCATTTCACACTCAACACTCTCATGTGGGACTTCTTTAATGGGTCATAATTTTTATTTTAATAATCAAAAAACACACGCAGAATCTGCAGGATATCAAATGTACTGCCAAGAAAGATAACAAGCACTCAAAGAGCAAATAACCTTCTCTGATCGTGCATCTTTCATGTCACACACAGGGGGAGGGAAAATGTACACATCTGTGTTTTAAATTTATAAACACTTCACCTAACAGGGTTGTTTTAATATCATATGCATGCGTCACTGAATCCGCCAGCTGAACTAGCATTGCAGAAAAAGCCAATCTTAATGCTTCTCAAAGTAGATTTAGCTGAATTGATCTCCCTGTAAAAGGGAATTTACAATATGTAGACACATGGAAGAAGTGGCTATATGTTAAAAAATACCATCAGTGAAGGCATCAGATTGAGTATGCAGGTGCTGCTCCCCAGCAGCTAAATGAAAAATACCAAGTTGAAATGCCCTGAGAGTCTAAATTCTTTAACAGTTAGAAAATAAACACTCAGATCCTCTCTCATTTTTTTTGTTATTGTCAATGTAAGGTTCTGAGTTTTAGAAGAACCAGGGGGATCTTGTTATGGTTGGATCATGAAGTGTGGGTGTTTCATATCAGAAAGGATACAGGTTGAATGAATAGAGGAGAGGTGTTATAAAATTAAAAGGCTTGGTAATATTGGCCAAGATTATAAATGTTTTTATTTTATGTGGACTGCAGTGTTTATAATAATGCACATGGGAAGCAAGCACAGTGAATAAATATTTAAAATGTGCAACTATTACATGTTTTCCAAAGCAAAAGCAGAACTAAGCAACAGGGGACTGGTGTGACACAATCGCTTAACAACATTGTCTGTGCAAAGTTTTATGCAATCTTAACTCATGTCATAAGCAGCTAAAAAGTAAACCTGGTTATTTTTGCTCCGCCTGGTACCTGTACAAGTGTGCCAGACAGAAAAATTTAAGGAACCCTTTACTATTTATTTATTTGATTGCTTTAATTATTTTTATTATTTAGGTTTAGATACTTCTTTGGCTGAGGCTGGAGCAAGTGATAAAAAAATAAACATTGCGTAAGACACAAACATATACCTGTATGTCAGAAACCTGTATGTCATTCTGTTAAGCATAGACTATGACGCATGTTCTCTTTGGTTATGCCCACACTAGCAGGCTACTATCTGACACGGTATTACATCACCAAAGAGAAGACTCACAAAGAACCGCAAGGGCTCAGGACAGCTTTGAGACAGGGCTTAAAAATCTAAATATTGTCAAGTGTAGCTTTGAACTGTATTGCTGTGAATAAAGTATCCACACCTTGTGCGTCAGTCTATTTGCCACTATAACATGTGGAACAACTGACCTGGCATGCCAAAGTGGCACTGGGGTGGCTCAAAAGAGTGGACCTGGCACCTGTTTTCAGACTATGTGCTCTTCTGACAGTCTGGTGACCTCCAAGGGGAATAGAGAGCGCCTCCTGTAGGGATAAAGGAAAGTTTATGAAAATTAACATACAATAAACGAGAATAATAAAACAATTGCTTTAAAGGGCTATTATGCAAAATATAATTTCATTATTTGTTTACCATTATGTTGCTCGTATGTACTAAAAACTACAATTACAGCTTTTGTGAAAAAAACGCTCTTTATTTGGTAAAGCACACCTAAATAAATTTTCTGAGAATCACGTGTTGCTTAATGTTATGAAGAAACCCTTTAAGTTATATAATAAAATATATCACATCAAGGCAGCTTTTTTTATGTGATGGATCGCTACGTACATACGCCACTGTAACTTACCATCCTCCTGTTTTACACTGCATACTGCAGCTGTTCACCAACCAATTAAGTCAATTTACACTTGTTACAAATTAATTATACAAAAGCTCAGCATTAGCATCAGACACAGGTAGCATGTCGCATCAAGGAGGTAAAGAGCCGCAAGAGAGTGTGGGAATACGTGGGTGAGGTTTAGCATGGGCTGCGTCGGGTCGAGGACTGAAACGTCTGCAAAACTCTCATGCTCAGTTAATGCAGACACAGGCTACTTGAGTTCAACACCTCAGTCTGACTTCCTGAGTGACAGATAGAGTGCTCAGCCCATCACCTGAATGACAGAAATGAAGAGAAAGTAGTAATAGAGGGAATATAATAAGCCAGCAGATGCCGTGCGAGACATGAGGTCTCAAACATGTTGTCTCCAGAGTCTGAACAGTAAGTAGTGGCAGGTCAGTCTATAAGAATAACTAAATTACGCTTCTGAACTGCCACAGGCTCCAGACGTCAGTAAGTCTCTCGACAACTCAACCATGACAGTGGCAATTAGTTCTGCCCTGCTTTGGCTCTGAGGACCTACATCTTCACCAGCTCACAAAACACAACAGCGCACAAGCACCTCAAATCACTATTAAAGAGACAGTATTCTGTAGCAGTTTTGCAATGTTAGCAATGTTTCTTGCAGTCTCACTGCCCATCTGATCTGCATGTTGTACACCAAATGGAAAGCACTTTCTTAAAGTGATTGGTGGGCTTTCTTCAAGAGGTCTGAGATCCTTCAACGCTGGTCAGTTGTCAGTTGAACGAGATCCAGAACCTGGTCAGTTAAAAAAATGAATTTCTGTAGTGTCGTAATTGTGCACACTCAAATGCAGAAAATGTTTTCACAACTTGGCATGTTAAAGTCATTATTAATTCTCTTTTTTTTAAATGTATCAAAGCAACACGAGTAAAACAAAGGGTCATAAACTAGGTAGATAACTTTTTAGACTTTTTTTTTACCTATGTCAAGTTTTCATCTTCTTAGACATCTTTATTTTTCATTGAAAAAGACCCAGTAGCCTGTTGCTGGACAAAGAATACAGCTGACCATTCAACAACATGTCTTTTATATAGGAATAGTGTTGTAGGAGTTCTTTCATTACTGTGAAGCCTATAAACAGTAAGAGTCACAACTGTTTACTGTGACAGAATCTAAAGGTGTAAGGAATGCTTTAGTGACTGGCTAAATGTCGATTTGCAGGTTGATTTATTAGGGCTGAGCTCATCAGGAATTGACAGAGACAAGAAAGTAAGATATTGAACAGATTAACATAGGCTTTCTATACACCAAACTGTAGAAGCAATAACAAACCAGCGCTCCACTCTGTTGTTAATGGTTTTTAAGAGTATAAACTTATATACGGCTAAACTGCAACTACACTTATATTATGTTTGAAATTTGGAGGAACAGTCAAGAAACTGTATTTGGAAATTGAAAAATACTGGTTTACACTACAAATACAATGTGGGACACATGGCATTATTCAACAACGTATGAGTGTCCTAAAACTTGTTTATATATATTCAGCACAGTCCACTTGTAATTCCTTTTTGAAAGAAATTAGATATTAAATCACTCAAAAAAACATACAAAGAACTTGCAACCTTCCCCCAAGTCTCCTCTTTATATTAAACCCTGTTGCCTCCCAATTGTGGAAACTTACTGACAAAGTCAGTATTTAGACCCTCTATTTACACTTTAAGAGTGAACATAACATGTACCTGTACGTACATGTATTGTACGTACGTGTAAGCTAAAAGCAGCCCTTGTGATGCACAACATCCAGAGAGACCAGTTCTAAATATGGACACATGACTGTGAGAAACAGGAGTAGGGCAATGCAAATAAAGTCATGCATGCAAACTAAACATCCATTAAGACTTGGTCTACAGCAGAGGACACATGGATGGTGAGGGGAGCTGTACTTCACATTAGGTGTACTTAGTTTAGCAAGGTGTGAACAAACCACAATATCATAGAAATATTTGAGGCTTTCTTTGTGCTGCAGCTCAAAATTAGCTTTTTTCAAATTAGCTTTTTTCTCCATATGGTTTGAGACTGTAACTACTGGGGTGTGTGTGTGTGTGTGTGTGTGTGTGTGTGTGTGTGTAAAAGTAAAGAAACACTCCTCTTACATTCAATGCAATCTCGCTGTAGACAGCTGCTGGAACAAGAGTCCAAAATCAATGTAAATCTTGCTGCCTGCTGCATCAGTATGAATGAGGGAGAAAGGCAGCATTCACAGCTTGATCGTACGTGTACTAATGAGAGAGGGGGGTCAGACAGGTATGCTTTGCCGGAAAGGTGGGAAGCCCTCTCCAAACCATCAGCTATACTCTGTTCTTGTTCTTTTATTAGTGGTAAGGCACTGGTTAGAGAATGAAACCCTAAATATTATACTTAGGTTTGTGCTATGGATGCCTCAAATCTTTGGGGTTTGTAGCTTGCTACAAGGGGTTCATACTGAAAGGTAGAGGCAAAGTCTAATGCACTGTGGATTGTATTCAAGCATTACTACCCGACTGTTTCCAGTTGTGTCAGACAGAAGGATTTACTTATTTATTTTTACTGTGGTCAGTAAGTAACCATCCAGAACAATTGTGGCACTGGCACCATAATTTTCTTGTCATGCTTTTTGCTGTCACTTACACACAACTCAAAACATAATTGGCTAATGATAAACACTTATGAAACCACACACAAACACACACACACACACACAGATATGCATACTGAACATGCACTGCACTCTGACTGACTTAATGCAACATTAAAGAAGAACATGTTAAAATGAGTGGATTGAGAAAAGCAGAGATCAGGTGTCCTATTGCATCAAGCAGACTCTTATACAATGCTTAGCAGGAATAAGTTTGTATGTACACATGCAGGAGAGCTCAGGCAAGATGGGTGAGCTAGAAGCATAACAATTGTGTGGCAGGAGTCATAAAGGGAAGGAGCTCTTCCCTTCATGACTGCTGCCACGAGCTCTGCAACTAAATTAGAAATAAAGCGAATCCCTCCTAATGAGCTTGTTGTGGTGTGCTCAGAGAGACATGTGAGTCCAGGAAGTATATATAGAGGATGTCAGCTGTGTGAGAATGTGCAGCAGCTGACACACTTACTCAATCATATATGTCCAACATTTCTGACCCATTTCTGATATGTGACTGAGGGAGCCAATAGACCTTCGTCGAAGTAGATGACAGATTTCAAAATGAGACTAAAAGAGATGAAAACAAAATCTGTACTGTTTTTAAAATCTGATTGTTTTGCCAGGCCAAAAAGCACATACTAAAACAGGAATGAGCTGACTATCCAATTTAATTTACTATCCAAGAGCTGACTATCTATTTACAGTGACCAGCCATAGTTTATTTTGTTTATAAATGCATGCTGTATTTATGCTGTAATAAAGTGATGTATGTTTACCTGCAAAATTTAATTTCACAATCAAAGATTGGCACTGAGAAACTTATTATGCACCATACTGCACTACATTATCGGTCTGCAATCTGCTGCACAATTAGCAGAAATACAATTAATTACAATTTTTGAATATCAAAAATAAGTACTGATAATTTCATAAACCAAAAACAAATGGGAATAAAAAGTTCTGCTTAGAGATATCTTGTTCATTTAGTAATAAGTGCCTCAAGAAAATCTAAACAGATTTTCTTAAGGCATTTATACACTCTTTCTTCCTAAAGATTTGATGACTAACATTAGCAAACTGGTCAATATAGTGATTAGCTCCTTCTCAAAAGTGTCGACCAGTTGTCTTGTACTTGTAAAGACAACTGCCAATCAGGATAGAACTGCCAATTTTCTGACAGGTGATTATCAGCTGATCAGTAAACAAACTGTGGGCAGTCCACAGGCATGCTTTCTGCTACTGAGACTACTCCTACATTAAGGTCTACATACTAGTCACATGCATACCTGGAATCTGAATCTCATTAATCAATCATTATCACCCTTTCAAAACCACACGGCAATAGCAAAGATACTCAACGGACACACTCGGTAGTGGTGTGTGCTTGCGAGCTCAATGACAATGCAGTAACTAATCTCTTAAACTGGATGTTTTTATGCAGCAGAGATGAATGCCTGGAACTCTTCCTCATTCATAATGAAAGACTTGCAACATGGCATCCCTACGAAAAGATGCACAGCAAATGAAAGAGCAGTCATTCCATATAGACCCTCAATGTAGCGAAACATTATCAGAGGCACATTACTATTATTCTCTCATATTTACAGCTGTTGTTAATGCTACAGTTCTCTCAAAGGGTGAAAATGGGCACATGCTGTAAAGCTACTGTCACTAGAAGATAAAGCCAGCTAGAGCCCCTTAAAACTAAAAGGTTCTTACAATATCAATAGATTACAAATGCCTCTGCTTATTGTGTCAAATTACCTTTAACTGTCATTCCATTTTACTGTCATTTTTGTTCTCATTTGCTTGGCCTTTTTCTTGGGTTATGTTTTCCTGACATTTTCAGAGGATGCCCTTTTACAAAGGAGAAAAGAAAAATAGCACAGGTGCACAGTCTTTCTCCCTCCTCAGTTTTCGCACCACCGCAAAGCAGATCAGCTCGAAGGGGAATTACAGTGACCATTACGGAAGTGCCGGTGCACAACTAAAATTCACAGTTAAGCCAGTCTCAGCACCGGTCACAACAACATGAAAAATCATTCCTCACATTAAACCATCATATTTCACATGTCACAACATGGAGTTCTGAAGATTCTTAGACTTCCATGATGTAGACGTTAATAGAAGTTGTTTGAGCCATCACTGATTTCCTTAGCAGACATGCTGTGTGTGTCTTGATGTGAATACTGTACAACTGTCAGACGATCATTCTGTTAATTCTGTTAATTCTAACAGCACATGTTATGTTGCATTTCCTAATAAAGTTACCGGGCAACTGGCAAGTAACTTCGTTTTATTTACTCACCAAAGTCCATTTTTACTCTCATTTGGTGCTCGATACATTTTATTTTAGACCTTGTGTAGGTGTGTGGGGGCGAGACAGACACACAGACAGATGTATTAGGAATGAACGAATCATGGCAGATGAAAAGATGGAAAAAAGTTAACCGACTGACAACAAAGAGCCGCTCTGCTGTATGCTAAAAGGGGAATTAGACACTTTCCCTCCTGAGATTTTTTATCGTCTCATTTCCATTCACCCCCTCTCACACATCTAATCTATTAGCAGACCTTGCTTTGACAAAGCTCAAGTTGTTCCAGGAGAGGAACATATTCTGTTACTAGGTGTTTCTATCCAATCATGTGTGTGGCCACGGATGTGCACGTTGGTGTGTCTGTGGCCCCTACAGGCCATTTCCAGCTTGTGAAAATGACTGACATTTGACTTTGATAAGACTCATAAGGAACACGAATGTTTGATTGGTTGAGGTTCTCCGGAGAGGAGTGGTGTTTTATGACACTCATCCCCTTCATTAGTCCGGCACTGCTGAGAGCTCTGATTGTTACTGGTCACTGGATAGTACTTACCACACTGAGCCCTCAAAGAAGAAAACCCAACAGCAATGCAGTTATGAAATTAATGCTCAAAGTTCAATCACTGTTCCTCCAACTCCTTTTCAAAGAACCAAGCAAACAACCAAAAGTGCTAGGGTGTAACGATATTAGGACAGGCTTTTATTTTAGGTGACAGGACAACAGCTGCTTATATGCATGTAAGAGTACACCTTGACGCAACAACTCAGTTTATGCCCGATAGGCTAACTGCTGATGCTCTTAATAGTACGTGTTAAAAGTTATCAAGCTGGGTGTAACACTTCACATATCACACATAAGAAAGTGAGGGTGTCAGAGTGAGCACATTAAGCAGGCTGAATAGGAAAAACCGTAGCGTTTCCACAGCAACTCCATGGCGACTGGTAAAAGTGTGAGGTCATATGTACTGTGAATGCCATCTCTTTGCTCCTTTCTTGTCTGAAAACAGCCTGACCTGAATGCTCACACTTTCCCCTTTACAGCTGCGTGTGGAGAACTTCAGCCCAGATTTACATACCTTTGTGGAGTCGCCACAAGCTCATGCACCACTACAAATGGTCTTTTTTCTGTCATTTTTCTGAGCAAGAAAAACAGGAATCCTTTTATCCTCAAGACTTTTTTACCTTTTCTTTCCTTCCTTCAAAAATGGAGCTTTAGGCACTAAGCAAGTACTGTCATTAGCAATAATTCTGACTACATATTAACTATTGTTTGTTCTCCTCGATTTACTTCTACCTCCATTTTTTCTTTCGTTCCTCTTCTAGAGAAAAAACAAATGACCAAAAGACTGCTGAAATATCTTCTTCCCACCTCAGACTTTGAAACATGATATTCTTTTAAGATATGAAGCGCTGGCAAACAAGTCTATTCTGAGTGTCATCCCTTATTGACTAAAACAGCTTTTCCATATTTCTTAAGGTACCAGTGACAAATATTCCCCAGTGAAAAACTACATTGTTATAACGTTAGTCTTGCCAAAAATGTCCTACATCGATTCTGTTTTAGATAAAAAGCATAACGCAACTGTCTGGAGGTGTATCAGTTGCCAAGGAGACCTGATGTGATTCTTTGCACCAGGGTGACCCTCACACACTCTGCTCTGACTACTAAAACCCTCGGAGGACTTTACTGCAAAGACATTAATGAGTTTGTCATGATTCCCTATATGTTGCCTTTGTCATTATTCCCTTGTGGCAGACAGTGAATATCATGCAGACACAGTGCTTGTGTGTGCCTGGCCTTGCACAAATGTTCAATGGGTTGCTGTGAGCGTGTAAAGTTGTGACCTACTGGTTAGAGAGTTGTACTTCTAACCATAAGATAGGCAGTTTAATTCCAATGCCAGCAGGTTACAACTGAGGTGCCCTTGAGCAAGGCACCTTACTCCTGATTGCTCTCCGGGCACCACAGTGCTGCCCAGTGCTCTTTTTTTTTGCAGGGTGTGTTCACAACTCACTACTCCAATGTGTCACCATACTTGGCCAGCATGTCACTTCACTTCAGAAAAACAGTCATCTAGACTGTAAGTAAATGTTTATCTTTCATAAATGACTTGCTACACAGCCGCCTGGAGAGCATGTCTGGCTAAGCTAAGGTGATGCAGCGACAGCTTGCAAAGCTCATCTCTATGTGGGCAAGAGTGTTTCCTCACCTCCCTTTCTGGTATTCTTGCAAAAACATTGTAAAAAAAATCTAATAAAGTTACCAGGTTTGCTTTAGTTACCAGACATTTGTGTATGTTGTGAATTTATTTTGTTTATTGCCTTGCCTGATTTACATTCATGATACTGTAAGTGCAGGTTTAATTGAATCCTTTACAATCTTACTTTGTATAGTGAAATATTTTATTATAGCACAAAGATGTTTAAATCAGAGATGCCTCAGTCACCTGCATCCTTTAAATGCCACTATGTGCCGTCCTGAAATTGCTTGTGGTAACATAGTCTAGTAGATGAAACTGAAAAAGTATTGAGAAAACCTATATAACTCTGACAGCACATTGCTGGAGCATGGCTGCAAATCACCAGCTTCAGTCTCAAGGCTGACAGGTTGTTTGACCAAATTGACAAACATCACACATGGAACTGCTTTAACCATCCACTGGCCCTGGCACAATGACCATTCTCACACTCAACTTTGCAATTAGAATGGCTGCCTTCACTTCCAGTAAAGATTTGCTGTACAGCCATGTGGGGTTTCAACAACTTAATGCACTTTCAGACAAATCAATTCTTGCGTGCATGTGAAAATCAGTTCAATATATGCACAAACTTGATTAACTATCCAGGATAACATGGTCATAGAGATTACAAAGAATATGGGCACTATTTTCTAAGTGTTCTAAAGTCATACGATAGCTTTATCTTAAAAATACACCAACATTTAAAGTCTTTATTCACTGCAACCACATCACTAAGTCAGTCATGATTCATGAATTAATGAATCAGATCATTTAGTGAACTGGATCAACTGATTCACTTAAAGGATTTAACTCAAACAAATCACTCTTGCTAGTCAAAATCCTATCAAGGAAAGTCAATGCACATAATAATATTTTTATGAATGAGATATATTTCAGTTTGTTCCTCACACAAAGAGCTTCAATGGCTTCATAATGGCTTTTCATAATATTATTATGCCACTTTGTGCTACTACTTTAGTGTTATTTTTATAATTTGCTCCGGTTTTAATTTACTTTAAGATTCCCAAGATTCCAGCATTTTGTTGCTATATTCGTGTCAGGTATTCATGAAAGAGGCAGGTTTTTAGCTGTTTTTTAAATGCAGTGAGGGATGCAACAGACTGAACAGAGTTTGGAAGATCATTCCACCAGCAAACCTGCGAACAAGTGATTGTGCGCCTTTAGAAGAGGGTATTACAAGGCGACATTCATTTGCTGACCGTAGGGATCTGGAAAGGGGTGTAGATGTGTATGAGTTTAATAAGGTAAAATGATGCAGAGCCAGTAATGGTTTTGTATGTGAGAATTAAAGATTTGAATTTACCAGTTGGTTACCAGTTGTTTAAAACCCGTATAATTTTGGGGTTTTAAACAAATTTTTACATAATTACATTTTTTTTAAAATTTTATTTTACAAAAGTCATTATCATATCAAATATTGCTTTACAGTAAATTAACACATATCATATTTTTCTTGAATATCATGCAGTCCTAGAAAAACTGATTATTGTTTAACATGTTTCTGTGCTCATTTAGAAGGGAAAAAATCCACACACAGGCACACAAGAACACAAAGGTAAGTGTAATCTAGGGTAACATGGGAAATGGGTGCGTTCACATAGGGTTGCAGTGTGGCCAGAGTGTAGAGTAATGAAGCAGTGGGAAGCTGAGTCATCTACATCAGGAGCTCCATTACTCAGCACAGACACAGTGGCACATGTTGAATGAAGGATGAGAGCACTGCACACAACTGGCCATCATTAGCTCCCTTTCTTTAATTCAGCCGTGAGGGCTTGTTCTAGTTCTCATTCATCCGGCTGCTGTTGCCTCATAAAGTATAATGGCGGGCTTAGAAGAGCAGTAAAGTAATTAGGGGTGTAATGATATACCAAGCAACACCATTCAGTTCATATCACAGTCCTGTAGCTATGGTTTGAATCGGTTCCGTTTGCTGTGGGGCCAGGGTTCATGGCATGGCACCAGCAATGCTAAAGAACACTAGACTCACTGTCATTTTTATAACAATAATACTGATGAATTTGGGGGGTTGAGTTTGTAGGAGTCATTGTACAGACATTAAAAATGATCCCTGCATTTTTAGAAGAAGCTACTTCCACTCTATGGCCTATGTCATACTATACAGATCCTTGCAAAGTGCTTTTGCAAGGCATATTATTTTACTTCATACATTTGTTTCCCAGCACAGTGTGCCTCAGCCATGTGTTGATATACTGTATATTTATAGCTGTTTTTGGAATATACTTGCATAATACTACTTTGCAGTTAGTTAAACTTACTTTGTCAATGGCCATGTTAATGCCTACCATAGTTGTGTTAAATATAGGCATTGAAGATAAAACTGTCAGCAGCTTTACGTAGCAATCTATGTTCGGAAAAAAACTAGAACATGCTTCTTTACATGTAGATCCCTGCACATGCACACAGAGCACTGATTTACTCTCGCTGACTATGACAAGCTGAGAGAGAAAGTTTATTGATTTGTGTGGTTTTATTTAGAAGTTCAAAAATGTTTGCGAGAATTTTTTTTATTATTAGCGTGAAACTTGTGGGAAAGAAAAGAAATACAAGCAATACCCACAATCCCTCGCTGAACTTTAGATCCTTGTGTATAATATTTAGAAAAAATATTGTGACATGAGGTAAAGTGAGGTCAACATTAACAGTGGGCCAGAGCTGGGTCGGGGCAGCAGGGAGTGTGGGGCATTTTGTATGCCATAAGAGTAATGCGGCATCTACCGTGGGTGGTGTATTGCGGTTTTTCTGTTCAGTTTTGAATTCAGCGTCCAGCAGACCCAAAGAAATAATTACATTTTCTTACTTCAATTGGTCTTCAACTATACCAACGTCATATACAATTGCTCCTCCGGAAAAGCTCATGTGATACTTAAAGTAACTCATGTCTGACAATGTCAAAGAGAAACACTCTTTCGAAACACTCACGACTATAACGGAATAGTGTTTACGAAGATAGAGTAACAAGGATGAAGGAGCAGAACTAGGAATAACAAACATAAAGGTATTTAATTACACGATAACATACAAACACTAACCGTAAATCCAAAACAAGGGAGAATATAAAACAGACGTACAGAAGTGTTATTTAGTCAATACAATCCACAGGAGTACAACTCACAATGCACAACAATAACTGACAAACCTGACAGGAATAAGGAGAAATTAAATAGGAGTCCAAATGAGGGTGAAACAGGTGATTGTAATTGACTAACAAAACAGAAAGTAAACCAAATGAGGAAAAAACGGAACAAAACAGGAAACTACAAAATAAGAGTGCAGGAACTGTTACAACGACCAACCACAATGACCTAAATAAAGCCTCGTCATGTAGAACAACAAAACCATAATTTTTGTCTGACAGCAGATGAATTAAAAGCTCATTATGTGGAGACATTGGTTAGTGTAACATTACTGTGCATAGCAAAGTCACTTCCAGTACGGCTGCATGTCTAAAATGTTTTAGATGCAAATTTATGTTATTTGCATAATTGGGGCTGTGCTGATACAATCAGTTATCAATATCACTATTCTTCTCATGACAATGCACTGATCCTTGTAATGATTTTTTATTGAAAGGTTCAAATTCATCCTTCGCTCACCATTAAAGACAGCCTGGGTCTATCTCATTCTTTGCTGCATTATTCAAATTGCAAGGCAAACATGATGCCATAATCTTTAAAACTGTATCTTTAAAATCTTTAAAGCTTTCCTGTAACTCAGTGGTTAGAGCATGGCGTTAACAATGCCAAGGTCATGGGATTGATCCCAGGGATTGCACATACTCAATGTATAGTGATCAATGTGTAGTATAATGCAATGTAAGTCGCTTTGGATAAAAGCGTCTGCCAAATGCCTAAATGTATCTGATCTTATATTATGGGACCTATACATAACCAATTTGCATAAGGGAATGGTTACTAAACGAATCAAAACAATTCAGCTTAGAGGATGTCACCCTCTGTTGGCTTGTCTTCTTCTGTATGAGGTCTGTCAGTCTCAGATTGAGAATGGAAGAGATAGGACAAGCAAAGCAAGGCTCGCAAAATCGCTAGCCCGATGTCCCGGGCCTATAGTGTCATCCAGTCGTGCTACCAAAATGTATTTCCGCCCTGCCGGTCGGGCTATCTTATATGGAGGAAAATATTTTGCAATGCTTTTGCATTCTCTCACAAATATGGTCAGGTAATTGTTGTATGTAATTTTCGGGTATAATTGATGATTGTAATTTGATTATTTTATACGATTGTTGTTTTTTGTATTTTAAAATCTTAAGGTTTTTTTTATGTTTTGTCTCCTTTACAATATTCCTAGTTTTTTTACAATATTAAAAAATAATTTCTTTTTATAATAATTTCTTTAGGCTACTTAAATTCATTTTGGGCTACCAAAATCTAAAGAGTGCCTGCCCGAAGGGCTTCCAGGGATCTTCCAAACTCTGCATGCCACTGTCTAAACCCTAGTTTTCCAATCTCTCATCCTCAGAGAAGGTCGGTGTGTGTGAGGCTGCTTTCTAACAGTAAATAAAATCATGTCCCAAAGGTTAACAGATCAGTTTGAGGAATGGTTTGTTTTTCCTGTTTATCACTGAGGAAAATGTTCCTCATTCTTTTCATTTCTTCACCATTTTTTTCTTCCATTACCTTTCTCCCGCACAACCTCCTACAACCTCCCACTTTCCAACATGCTTAGCTGTTGTATAATTATATCGATTCCCTGTTGATACAGATTTCCTGTGAAACAGAGATGTGGACGAGATCAAGCTCGTGAAGCCCGCCTCCCCTCCTGTTCACTTTAATTCAGGGGTCTTCAGACCTAAGTGACAGGCCTGCCTGGGTACGGAATCAGATGGGGGCCGGTATACAGATTAAGTCCTTGGAACAGCTGGGTCAAACACTCATACATGTATATACACCATGAAACCAAAAAAACAGATAAGACAGCTGGTATAAAGTGACAGAGAAGGTTCTGGTTTGTGTTTGCTCACTGTATGCTGGAGAATTGGGCAGCTGGGGTAATCGAGTAGAAACGCACCGCAGCTATGTTAGCATGGCAGCTAACACATCCGAGCCAGACCCCTGTGTTTATGCACTTTTTAGAACGCCTACTAGTAAATCTAGCAAGTGGCTGTTGTTGTGGTAATTAATAAAAGTATAAACACTCACATCTGGTTTTTTGAGTGCAGACACCCAAGAATGTTTGAGCCATATTAGCTCTAATTAGTCACTATAATAATCATGTAAAGATTTCCCTTAATCTGTTAATGATTATTCATCTTTGAGTGTGTAAACTTTGCCAGTGTGTTCTCAATTACCCAAAACAGGCTTGATGAAGGGGACCCCAAACTGTATGTAACAAGTATGTAACAAGATATTTGCATGCTTTACTGACAAGCAAAGACTGCATTAAAGCAACAGTAAAAAAAAAAATTCAGTCAATATTTTCTCCTCAAATTTTTTATAACTTTAGCACTTAACTCTTCCCGCACCATTGTCGCAGACCCATGAATGAGGGGTCAAATCAACCGGCTTATTGAGGAGAAGTGTGCTATGTCTTTTCTAAGTGATCTGGAATATGATGTTCACCTGTATTGCAAAAAAAAGCAGGCAAAAAATTCCACAAACTTAATATTGAGCTGAATTTTTGACATCATAGCTCTGCATCAGAATGTCATAGAGACTTGGGAGTGGGCTCATATCGCTCGGCTTAGCAAGCAGCAACAATTGGTAACATTTCAACGTATAGCTGCTCCATATCAACAAGTAACAGTACCCTCACAACCACCCCATTGACTTCCACTGAAAAGGTGAAATGCATCACAACATCATTGAGATAAGTGGGAGGCCTCTTTGACTTTTGACTGGCAGGAAGTCTTGAATTATCATTAAAGAAACTGTCCAGGTATGCCCTGGAAACAATTTACAAAACCGCAGCAACCAACATAAATAAAGCCGTATCTCAGCACCAAATGATCATACAGGATAAGGGAGTTGGCTTATTTAATGATGTTTACCTATGTTCAAGCATGTTAGCATCATGCTAACATCATGACAAAACATGCTAACCCCATGCCAATTCATGTTAAAACATGTTAGCATCATGCTAAATCATATTAGCATAATGCTAAAACAAGCGAACATCATGATATATTATGTTAGCATCATGTTAAAACATGTTAATATTATATTAGCATCATGCAAAAACATGTTAGAAGCATGTTTAATCATACAAGCATAATGTTAAAACATTAACATCTTTGTATTATTCTGGCATGAGTTTTGCCATGGCAAGCACCATTCACATAAACTTACCGTTGGGAATCAAAGTAAGGTAAGGAGACAGTTTTGAACACTGATCTGTTATGTACTTGCTTGGATGCTGATTTTTGTTTATTTTTATCCGAAAACGTTATGGATCATAGCTAAAAGTGAAAAGTGCTTAAAGTGAATAGAGATTCAGGCTATTCAGCTCCAAACTGGCATCTTAAAACTAGTCCATATGACTTGTGCTACATCCTTTTGAGGTGATACATTGGTAGTAACTTACATTTAAAGCAGCCAAAGAGAGTAGAAATATTTCACACATCACCACAGATCCATCACCACAAAACCATCCTTGCGAGGTTACTGACAGTAATTTCCTCATCAGTCTCCCTGCTGACCTTTCACATAACAGTTTGAGAGATTTAGGTACTTTAGGTACTATTTAGGACCTAACAAACCAAGATCGAGGCGCAGAATTCCCAGCTCCTAAACAAATACTGTATATGCCTGAAAATGTCGAAGTCCTGTGCTGTTAACCCTGCATATCGATCAGCCCAGCCATGATGAAACCCTCACAAGCTTATATCTTAATCCAGACTCTCTGAAGAAAAACACAAAGCATCTTTGTATGCCAAAGCACTGCACTGCACTAGACTACATTAAAAATAAACACACCTTGTTTAGTAATACGTGGGCCATTATAGGGCAGGAGTGTAAAAGTGAAAAGCAGACAGGGAGCAGCAAGTAAGCTGTACTATAGCTAGATAAGCAAACATGAAATCCTTTGATAAGAGTGAGACGCACTGGAAATGCTAACAAGCTGACACAGTAATCTTACCCATAAACTCAGTAGTATGCAAAACATTTATTACACCATTGATGGCTGAAATTCCTGAAAGAACACAACTTTAATTCATCAGTCTGAATGCCAAATAGCACATCCTTACTTGTGCAGTAATACAGCAATTAGAAACAAGAAGCTGTCCATTACATACATTTTGTCATAGGTAAGGGACATTTTATAAACACATCTTATCTTAAAATCAGAACTATTTGTTTTATAAAATGTATAACTTCTAAATATGTAAAAAATACATTAGTATATCTATTTTGATAGAAAATCTACCAATTTCCTCAGAAATGTATTGCAAAACTTTAAAACAATTACTAATTGTTTTAAATGTTGGAAACAGTATTTGCCAATCTAGGTTCTACTAAAACACAGGGTTTAAAATCTCCAATATGTCAGGCAGGCAATGCCTTTATTTATCGTCAGTATTTCACACACTCACATTACAGTTTGTACAGGTTAATGTTTTTTTCTGGATTTCCAATAAGGGTCCTCAAAATGATCACAGCAGGTGTGTTTTATTTATTATTTTGAAATTACATATGGCTCAACAATATAAAAATGACAGAAAGAGGGTAAACATCCAGTGAGAGTTGGCAGAATGCAAAAGCTGGCTGGGGGGAGTGTGGGAGTGTCATGTTGGCACACATCACAGGTTTGCAATATGACCTTGAACAACTAGAAATATACATACCTGCATACAGACACGTTTTAAAATGCTGCTTTGGTATGTTAAATAATACAAGAACTAATAAAAATAATAATAAATATGTCAAAAGTGTCAATGCCTTCTATGGATAATCTAGTGAATTAAAATCTTTACAACAGAAAGCTTCTTATTGATTATTTGCTCTTTTCATTTGGAACTTGATGGATGTAAATTTGATTGGATAAACCAAAACTTGAACTTGGAACCTGTGATCACATATCAGTTGAAGCTGTTGCCCTGATCAGTTTTACACTGCTTATGTTTGATATGTTTCACATGTAAAACTTCCTGGAAACACAATTATGAACCCAATAACACATTCATTTAGCGCATCATAAATTTATAGTAAATCGGCATCATGGTGTAACCGTCTGACTGGGCTCTCAGCATGGGCGACCTTCATCTTAAAGCCTAATTTACCGAGCTGATGCAGATTTTCAATTGGGAGAGATTTGTTTTCCTGTCAAAAGCAATGACATCAATGGTGCATCCAATATTCACTGACCAATGAGAAGGCCAGGTCTTTGTAGCAGTCTTAAAATCCAGGGGAAACATCAAGGGAGAAAGGTAACCAACCAGCTCCTCATCCATCATCATTTTACTCACACCAGCCTCAATTACCAAGAATGACTTGCACCTATGGGCAGGCAAACACAGCTAACTGGCCAGTACCGCTGCAAAGGTCGAGCACTTGCAAGTTTACTTATACCAAACGCAGCTCTAATAAAGCTTGACAACCTGCTCATCATAGTTGTCAGCTTCAGGAAAAAAATATCCTGTCCTCTACACTCCAGATCTGCTGCCATTTTAACCCACTTTGGATGATTAAGTATTGAATGCTCTTGAAGCTTGCTGTAACACAATTTTGCACATTCTGGTTATCTTAATCTGAATTCTGAATTTTACCTTTAACACTGTAAATTATGCTATTTCACAGAAATTCAAAATTGAGTCAATCTCTATGTTTCAAAAGCTAGTGATTTACCTATGTAGACTATATTTTAAGGCACGACAGGTATGCATATGGCATTTTGACTAATGATAATGTAATTAATATTTTCAAAGTGCTATGGAAAATGAGGAGCACTAATTGTATGATCACCTAATCTAATGGCTATTCAGAGAATTCCAAACTGGTGACTTGTAAGGTTCCATTTCAGGATGCAGCCTTAGGGAAGCAACACACAGCAAGGCAGCTGACTAGGTATTGGAAAAAAGCCAGTGTTCCATTCACAAGTTCACATATTAATATAATCCTTGAACAGAAGTGAATGTTAACAGGCTCCAGACCTTTGGACTTTACTTATATTTTGTAGTAACTAGATAAAAGGTGGAGATGGGCCGAAACAGGGATGATAGAAGAACTGTAGTACAGGTGAGTTATACAGTGGTTTTATATGCTTTTTATACGGATTAATAATGAACATGGATCTCCCAAATGTTTATTTAGAACTTTATACAAAATAAAGAAGTAAATAAACCTAGACAGCTAGCAACACTGGAGATAGAGATGAAAGATCACTGGTATTAGTCTAGAGGACATAACACTTAAAAGAGCTATTAGAGGAAAAACAACTTCTATTTATAATATATTTGACCACATGACTGGTTGGGAATCTCTCTACATATTTTGTGCTTATACATCTGTGGGGAAAGATACACAGTAGGATGACAATATTCAGCACACATAGTTTACACCAATGTGAACGTATGCTATAGTAATTGCAAATTATGATTCTGAATCGAAGGATTTAAAAAGAATAAAGGGACAATTGTACAGTCATAATTAGGTGCATCATCATGAACACTGCACCAATGGATCCTCACATCCTTTTATTAGACACAAAGGAACTGTGTTGCATAAGTTTTACCTTATTATTCAGCCCACAGTTTGCCCTTAATGACATTCCTCTGGGCTGAATAAATGGCACCATCCATTGTTAACACAGAGACCTCGAGTTAATAGACTAATCATTAACCTTTAAAAAAAACAGAAATCCTAAACGGTTTATTGGCATCAATATATTGATTTTTGGTGTTTGCAAAAGCATTTATCAATATTGCTGGTCATACTAACACACAAAACAAAATCAAAGATGTAACCACTCAGAACACCCTAGCAACCACATTGAAACACAAAAAAAACACTCCATAACTTTGTCAAAATCCTCATCTATGTTAGCCAGCTGAATAACATCACCATCAGCAGTACATCATAGAAAACAGATTTTTAAACTTGCAAGGCATAAAAATGTGATATGGTGACAACACAACACTGACCCAGTAAGGCAAGTAACGGTTCCATCAACGGTTCAATCAACAGAAACTCTCACACTGGGCCCTGGACATTGTTTCATCTATATTGTTCAGCCCTGAAACCAACGTTTACATTTTTAGAAAATGTTGAAAAACAAGCTGCTTATACAATGAGCACAACTAAGCATACTTGTCAAAATTCGTTCAGAAAACATAACATAGAGAACAGAAGAGAAATGCTTCATGGTGTAGTCTAGAGAGAGTCAGGCAGACTTTAGCTAGATTTAATACTCTATGGCACTTCTGCTCTTCTGGAGTCCCTCACAGAATTAGGCTTATATAACCATATAAATTAGACAAATACAACATCATCTTTTCAATAAATTTTCTTTGATAGGCACAGCAACACTTCAATCATTTTTGATGGTTGCAGAAAGTGAACTACCGATATCTCCTTAGATAAATATTGCCTCACTGTCTCTTTAAATATGCAGCAAAAAATGCCTGAAACATTTAATTAATCATAGGCAAAAACTGGGTAAATTTGTTGTACGGCAAGTTGTAAATTGCCGTTTATTCTGGGACAATGAGAGATATGCACAATGTCTAGACAAACTTTAAATATGTCCTGTTAATACAGATCACTAAAGCCAACTAGCCAATCACAGCCACATTGAATGGGACCATTTACATGCTGATTGGACTACAGCATTGGGCATGGCTGGGGTAATTAATGGTTCTTGAACATCTGCATCCTTCCACCAGTGCAGGTGGAATGCATTACTAAAACACAGTGCTGTCTGCAGTTCTTAATCTACAGCACTATGGCAAAGAAATGAAAACTTTAAAAATTAAATGTGATGAGAACGACAACGATAATAAACAACATGTTTCTCCTTCATTGGTTGAACAATAACAAACATATAGCATGATCCATGTGGTCTGACTCACAAACAAACAAACAAAAAGACCCAATTCGTCCAAAACGACTGCCTCTTCGAATTTCGGAATCAGTGGTTAACCAAATTAACATCTGACTCCCTCAATAAATGGTAAGGCATTACAAAATATACAGTAGTGTACAGTGCAGTATAGTTATGATCAATAATTTCATATAAACGTCTAAATTAGTTGGATCATTACAGTTAGTCAAATCTGAACCATTATTAATATACATTTTTGGATTCCCATCCTTCACTCACCCACGTTCTTTGATTCTGCATTACATTCATAAAAATACAAACAGACAAACTAGAATAAACACACAAGGTCAGTGAGTCTCTCATGAATCAAGCTTGAAGAATGATGAAACTGTCAGAATTCAACGAAACACTGCCAAAACGATCTAGGCATGGAAGTGAGCCATAGAGAGAACCACACAGATCTCCTAGAAGGTGATTTAGTTCTTTAAATATTATGAGTACACTTTGTACCTCAGTCCTAGCATTCCTCCTCATTCAATACTTTTATTGAACAGGTGAGTCAATAGGGAGCCAACATGAGTTAAGTACCTATCTCAAGAGACCAACATCAGAGTGAAACTAAATATCTCTCTGATGTGTCTTTGATGTGACAGTACGACCGGTGTTTAGGAGAGTTGTTTTTGCCACGGCACTCTTAACAGGTCATCTTCAGCCAAGACTTACAGTACTTTTGCTGTATTCAACTCTCTATGTCTAATTGTTTGTAGTCTGGAAAAAAAATCTAAAGTAAATTTTGGACAAAAACATTAATGCCTTAATCTCCATGTTGCATTTCATGTATCGACAAGTTTCTATTGTCATTTGGAGCACAACATATATGTAACATTATAGTAAGTGCACAATATTGTCTGTAGCTTCTATTAAATATACTCATCAATGCATAAAATGCTTCTTTTCTGAGACACATCTCATCAGTTACATATCAATGTCATAATATGACAAAAACTTCTACATTTTGTTACTAGGCATTATGTAAATGCTTAATTATTTATTTATGCAACCAATGCATACAAAATGTACTTTAACTGTACTGTATCTTTTAATTTTATAACCTAATAAAGACTGTGGGTACAGTTAGTCCTATTGGTCTGATTGCAATATGAACAGAGCCAAAATGTTCTTCCTCAAGTCTTGTTTGTTCTACTGAAGTGTACAGTCCCTAGGGAAAATGTTGTGTTGTAGCTGGATGTTTATGATAAAATGTCGATTTGGTGTCCCTGCAGAATGAGCAGATGAAGGCAGCACAGCTTTATTGTCAAAAACCTGTTACTGCACACTACTAGTTTGACAGGTTTGTGCTAAACATTGCAAGTCGTCACACATTGTTTGGGAAATGCTATAAATGACAAAATGGCCACAAATACTACTGCCCAGCAAGAAATAAATAAATGACACACAGAATTTGTGATCAAACTGAGATGATTTAATCCATAGAAAGGATCGGGAGGTCTGGTGGTGCGATTCTTTGCCAAGTCAAGCGATACGGTGCATAGCAAAAGTGCATACAGCAATTTCATCCAATCAAATGCTGCTATAAGCTCAGGCATTAAATTTCAAGAGGCACAAGAAGCCTTACAAACAAAGCCCTATGGCAACCCATAGTATTAGATGCTATTTTAATATACAGCACAACAAAAAACTGTCTGATTACCATATTCATATACTGTGTTGTTTAAATTGTACTGTAAGGTACTCCAAAGAATAATAGCATTAGCATGGTACCTTGTCTAAAGTACATGCAATACCAAAGTATAAGTATAAAGTGACTGTATATAAAGCATAGTGGTGAAGCATATCTACCTATTTATTTATGGTTTTGTAACGTTCTTCAAGCATACTGCTGTAGTGTTATTTTATCATGGTAACTTTTAGGTCAACACCACAGTACTTTTAAGTAAGGGAACTCCTTATCTTTACTCTCAGGTTTATCTCTTTCTTGACCAGAAAGTCATGGATGTGTAACAAATGAAAAGCTATGATGCTGACGAGCTTATTCAAGCATACTGGAGGCCTATTGAGCAATGCGCACTGGAGTTTGCTCAGAGGAAACCCAAAGGCTTGCCGCTATAAACGGGAAACACCCGCAGAAAGGAAGGGAGGGTGTGGGAGTGACATAATTAAACGAAGAACACAAGTCAACGCGCATGGTTGTGAGTATATCCCTTATTCCCACTGATGACTGTAGTTACCCCGACACCGAGTTACAGGAGGCGTCCGTCTGCCCTATTTATGTTTTTTCATTTTTTTGCTGTACGCACACACGAATCAGCCAGACGTTGCGTTTTAAAACAGCGTGTCAAGTTCACAACAGTTCAAACTTTTAAAAGCGCTTTCTGCCTTGTTCCGTCTCGCTGTTTTTGAACACAACGTCCTGTGTAAACGCCCCTTAATACCAGAGTTTTGCCGCACTGTCACTCTCGCATCGTGTACAGTCTCGCATACGTTTAGTCGGACACTGCAGAGGATCACCGTCCGTCCAGTATAAAAACACAAGAGGGCACGCACTGTGTGCTCGAATGCTGAAAGCATTAAACCAATTTAGTGCTACGTAATCGATTACTCAAAGTTAATGAAATTCACCGCGTCTCAGAGTTCTGTGCGTACAGTCAGCGTTAAAGTTGAGACCACTGTTGCTTTCAAGGTTATCCTGTAAAAGAAATGCCCAGAACCGATCGCTCGAGTTTTTTGGGACTTAAGATGCACTTAAAATTGATTGTTTTAAATGGCGTTGTTTGGGATTTAAAACTTAAAATGCAAGGTGGGAGAGATTATACAGACTGTGTAAAGATATACTGTTCATGATAGTAGACGCCTCCGGGACGTCTTGTACAGGCAGACTGAAAGTGCACTGGTTAATGATGCAGCACTGCCTTCTTCGTCGTGCATTGCACGCTAACAGTGAACGCGGAAAAAACGTCCCAAAACACGACGTATGCACGACACTTCCTTAGCAGGATATTTTTATCTAATCCTCCCGAAACAGAGAGGAACCCAACCCCCTTATCTGTCCCTTCACAGCCCTCCCCTTGTCCAGCAAGCAGCACCAACCCATGTTCGGTTTCCATTCCGAAGACTCACCGTTCTTGTGCTCGTATGGTGTCGATGTGATGAGACACCAAAAGCGGGAAAGGCAGAAGAGGCTACGACTCCACTGCTCCGGGACAGGAGGAGGACCGATCTACACACTTTCGCAGCCATCTCTAGAGTGAAACCCGGTCGAGAGAACGCAAGTGCTGCGGGCGAACCGACTGAGAATGTTGGAGGAAAGGGAGGGGAATAGGAAGGGCTGCTGGGCTGGGCTAATATTTCATACACACGCAACACACACTCATTTACGCACACAACAAATGCTTAAAACAAAAGCTTGCTGTAGTTCCGCTTTTGAAAGGAAAGCTCTGTGAAAGCTGGAAAGACTCACGTAATTTAATCGGTGAGACCCTAACACACTTTAGTTTAGCCCGCGATATTTCGTTTTGCGCTCTGCAATTGTCAGTATAAGGAAGTCTGAATACCAGAGTCTCTAGGAAAACATGAAAACAGCTGTTTGATTGGTCGAGAGGTTACCTGCTGGCTCCGCTTGAAACACTTTTCATCCAATGAGAAGACGAGCAGTTATGTAGTTTAGTTTGGCAACTTAAAGACAACGTCACTTATGAACAGCCTGACCAATCAGAAAACACGGGACGCTTCGGACAAAAGCGGGTCGCTGACGTTGTCTCTTAGACTCCTTATAACAGAGAAATAGTACAACTTGTATTTATTTAACCATATTTCTTATTATTTATTCTCTACCAGCCATTATATTTTTTTAACATGGTGAATTTTAACCGAAAATCCACCATGTCCTGTGTTGTCAGGCCAAGAGTAAAGATCAGAAATGTCAGGGTGTCACATTTATATTGGGGCAGTTGTAGAGTGTAGTAAATAATGTAGTTTTACATGTAGTTTTTAATTTATTTATTATAGTTTCTGATAAAACAATAAAAAAAACTTTGTGTGGTACCTATTTATGCTTCAAAATGAAACATTTAAGTTTAGCTAAACAGCCAATAAATAGTTTGTAAATTTGGTTTATTAAGCCAGATATGCTGTAATTTTCTGAATAGTGTGACTAAATGCCCTGCTGTTTGGGGCATTAATGTTGGAAGTGTTTAATTAGGTTTAATAAACAAGCCCTTAAATATCCCTGTACAATCCCTGTATCATGGTACCACAGCAGTACTTTCTTCTACTGTATTTTCAGTTTGAAAATATTTTCAGGGTATTTTCACAGCTAAATTCCACATACAATGGTAAAGAGTAGAAATGCACCTTATACCAACTCCTAGGCTACCCAATATAATACTGTGCTACTGTGTTATAGACAGCAAAACAAAACTGATTATTTCAAAGATTGTTTCTGTTCAAAGGCTAAGTGTGGTCACACCCTGTACTGTAGCTCATAAAATGTTGGTACACATTCCAAAGTTCAAGCTACTATAGACTATGGCTTGTGTGTCTCTTAAACCTACATAATGTGTGCATATTACAACTGTATGCAAAAGATCATTTATCATGTAATTATTCTAGCATTGGTGCAAAGCATCACCATAACAGTTACAAATGCCATAGTTTTTTTTTGTGATTATACTATTACTTTATTAAAGGTAGGTAGGCAGAAAGACTAGCTGTAGCAACCTCTAGCTTTAAAATTTTAAGATCCCACCCTCCCTTTAGGGCGCATGAACATGGTCCTTGAAGGTATGCAAATACATAGTTTGACAGGCAAGAGGGACATCCCATCATTACATTTGGACTGAAAGCAATTATTGGACGAACATTTTTTGGCCCTGCACCTTCCACAGAATATATATACATAAAAATATATTTAGACCACTTTACTTAGTGATTGCTATGAGGATATGATAAGACTTTCAACCAGTATAAAAAAGTTATTGGAAAAAAATACCCCTTTAAAATCAAAGTGTGTAGATTTTTTTAGTAATAAAACATATTTAACTGAGGCTGTGGATTATGAGTTATAATGTTGACATTGTTTAATGTGATAAATAGTGTTCAATTTATTGCACAGACTGCTTGTTTCACTTAATTTGACTGTAATATATTGTCAAGAGCCACAGGGATTAATTATTTGTTGTTAATTATTTGCTTTTCGGTTTGTGGACTTGCATTCTCTGAATGCATAGAATGCTAAAGTTTTAGCTAAAAATCTTTACTATTCTACTGAAGAAAAAATATCACCTACACATTACCTGAAGGTGAGTAAATTAACTGCAAATGTTTATTTTTGGGTGAACTACCCTTTGAATGTTTGCATATACAATACATCTGCTGTAAAATGACTCCTAATAAATTCTTCTCAGTGTATCGCCTTAAGCCCCAAAAAGTTTGACCTTGGGATGCTGCATACATCTCACTTAAGTCTTGTAGAGTGATCAAATATGGAGAACACTCATATCTGTGACAACATTTGCTGCAGGACTAATTCTCCAAGGTAAGTCAGTTGGGAACTGTTACCTTTTAAGCCATGGTTCCTCCCAAGGTTTCCATCCAAGGTTCTTCCAGCCCTAAAGGAGTTTCACTGCCACTGTTTGCCTTTTACAGCTGCTTTTATATTTTTTTACAACCACCATTGTTAAAAACACTACATAAAAAAACGGAACTGCAGCCAGTAAAGAAAAAAAAACATATGATATCTTTTAATCGTCCATGAAAAATATTATTAGATATATTGAGACTGATTTGTTTTATGAATAAAAATTATAAAACACAAATCAACTAAATAAATCGATTGACGTTTGACTAGGACAATGAAAATTATGCATGACAATAGATTATACAGGTTGACATTTTATGAAAAAGAGTATTATGTAAAATGTATTATAGTCTAAAAAAATACAATAAATAAAAAACTACTTTATAAATTCAACTTTGTTATATATAAATACTTTATAATATTCTTTTCATGTTGACCTTTAATAATGACTCAAAAATGCTGATTATTTGTTTTTGCCTTGGCAGCCAAATGATGATATAAAATTAAAAAATATAAAACTAACAGAAAACGAAGCAAAGCATTTATTTATAAATGTGAAAATGTATTGATTTTTTATTATTAAAAACAATAACCATTGGTCTACATAAATCAGACTATTTTTGACTACAATCAACTATTCAGATTTAAAAACTAGCCCTCATCCATCAAATCCTCTGCAAACAGACTTAAGCTTTGCAAGTGTGGAACTAACTATCTACAGATGGCCATTAGTACAGTATTTTAGGACAGAAAGTGCATTTTACAGCTGTAAGACTTATGCAGTTTATTAACTTGGGCCATGTGATTGTAGAGGCTAAAATAAGTTTTTTTTCTCTCACACCTGTTGCTGAGTCACATACGCCTAAAGCCCTATTTCTAACAAACCACAAAACGTGGTTGACATCCTGATTCTCTGCCTGTAACACTTTCTGGGCTGCTCCTCTGTTGCCATAGGTGATTGTCATGCATATATTTGAGCTGGTTCCTCCTAGAACACCTAATGAGTTCATCTTTATGATTTACAGGCATTTTAAATGAACCCTGACAGATAAGTCAGATGAAACCATACACAAGCTCTGTTCCTAAAAGAACAGTTCACCCAAAAAACTGGCCCATAAATTACCCCCCCTTTATGCATCCTAGAAGTATGTGACTTTCATCTTTCAGACGAAAAGATTTTGAAGTTTCAAAAAGTGCACCCATCTATCATAAAAGTAATCCATATGACTCCATGGGTTTATAAATGTCCTCTGAAGCGGAACAATACGTTTGTGAAAGAAAATGCTAATATTTTGGGCGTATTTAGTGAGTGGAATACCACATTTGTATGTAAACATCACTGGATGAGAAACTATGCTGAATGTGGTGGCATGTTGTAACAAAAATCACAGTCATGAGACACACAAGAACCAACAACATTCAGCGTTATAAACGTGAAGCCAGCATGCCCCTATTTATAAAAACCTGGGAAAAGCCAGGATATTATTTAATATAAATCAGATTCTGTTCGGCTAAAAAAGGAATTTTTTATTTTTGGGTGAACTATTCCATTACAACCTTCGATACTGTTAAGGAATTTTATTTTGCTGACACTAAATCAAAAGATATACAGCCTAGTATTCAGTGACTTTAAAACGGGTGGTTTAAAAGAAAGTTAACAAAAAACAACTTCCCTCACATGGTAACTAAAGACAGTGCTCAGTTACTCTGTCATATATACATACACCCACAAATATAAAAGCTATAACTGCAAAAGCAAGTGGGAATACCAATAACTGCAATGCAGCAAAATATTGTATCATAATTTAGTATGCAAGAACATACTCACTTATATTAATGTTGTGTTTAAATATCTTGCCATTATGAGCTTTGTCATTCAGAGGGTATCTAAGAGAGGTCAAAAGGTCAGGAAATCCAGATTTTTGTTTAATGTAACAAGACTTTACTGACAAATACAAAATCTGTTGTCATTTACGCACCCTTACTGTGATTCTTTTTACTAAAACTGATAAGAGTAAGAAAGTGAAACAGGTTTAAAGGCACAATATGTAAGATTTTTGTAGTAAAGTACTCAAAAACCACTTGCACAGTGTTATATATTTTGTTAAATTGTGTATTTACATTATCACAAATATTTCCAAGTGTTTGTAAATTCAGAGAAATTCACAATTTTAAATAGTGCACCATCCTTTGTCACTTGTCATCTGACAATGACGTAATACCCACATTATCCCAGGTTTTAGCTTGTACTGCCATAGAAACCATGGAAACGCAGTGACTCTCATGTGTCAAAATGTGTTAGTAGTAGTTGTAGTGTTTAGCACAGTCATCGTGGATCACAATTATTGGATCACAATCGCTAGCATTTGCAACAGGTTCTATTGCCAAAGATAACTCAAAGAAACATAAACCTACAGTTGAATTAAATGACCCATAAAGAGTTTTGAACAAAATAAGTAATTAAAGGAGGAGCAATATCTGCTGTTATTTAGTGTTATACATAAATCGTAGATCTTTTTGCAAGTGGTGTTTGTACGTTCAAATGTACTTTTAGTAAGACTGTTTTGAATATTGTTTAAATATCTATAGCAGTGAGAATTACATATTGTGCCTTAAATAAATATGAGGGTGAGAGTTAGAATTTTCATTTTCTTTTGTGAACTGTTTTTTTACCTGGATATCCACAAGCAGTAATTTATGTTCGATTATGTCTGCGTAATAATGCAAAATTGTTGTCTTTGGAGGAACATAAATTCTGATTATTCTTTGTTTTCTGTACAGCAAACCTTTCCCTAAATAGCACATAAAAATAAAATGAACAATGGTTGGTTGCTTTACATTTTGGTTAAAGTGTCACTTCTGTGTTGCTGGATGGTTCTTGACTGAATAATCTGTAATGTGGACTACACTTTATGAATGTGGTGTGTTGGAATCTTAATCTTACATTTTACATCACTATACAATATGTGTGTTCTAGACTAAAGACCCACCTCTTTAATCTTGCCTACACATAGTCATATGGATTTTTTACGTAAAACCCCTACAGATTCGAATGGTGTATTGGTTGTATCTGTACGATCAAAAATGACGGAGCATTTTACGTTCATTTCCGCGTTATCATCAAAACATGCCTCAAAACGCGCCGGCCGACCCCAGAGGGTTAATAGTGTGGACCACTATTTTCTTTTTGATCCTCACAATTTTGGAATCCAGTCGCGGGCCGGATTGAACGGCTCAGCGGGCCGAATTCGGCCCGTGGGCCGCCAGTTGATAATCAGTGCCCTAAGGGATTATTAGGCTGCATTAATTAGGTAAACCGGAACCGGGAACACTTCCCATAAGAACAGATGTACTGGCTACCCTCTAAATCTGTCTGTCTTTCATTCCCCAAGGTCCTTTAGTCAGCTGAACCCAAACTCTGAGACCAGATGGTGAGGGACTGGATGAAATGACCCAGAGACAGATCATCAGGACTTGATAGACTTCTTTAGTAATCTTACCGTTATATACATGACAATCTTTAGCTCTATTTTGTTCCCTGCTTAGTCACATTATGCCTTACTGCTTTTGTTGGCAAGATTTATCATCTTCTCTGGCCCTCCTGGTCAAGCCTGGCTTCTCCCAAGGTTTTTTCTCCATCTATACATCATTTGTTTTGGAGTTTTGGTTCCTTGCCACTGTCACCCTGTTGGCTTGCTTGCTGGGAGACTGCTGACGTCTAACTTAGACTAGGGTTTTGTAAATTATAAGCGTCCAATATTTTACTGCATATATTTTATGTTTGTATGTATGTATGCTGCTTTTGCAAGTTGTGTAGTTCATGGTACTATTGCAAATCCCTTATAGCACTGTCCCATGATGGAGCCTATTATATACCTTTCTTATGTAAGCTGGAATGCATGTATTTTGCTTAACATTTATAATTTATGTAAGATGGAATGCATGTATTTTGCGCAACAATTTGTGTTGTACTTTAATAATTTTTTAAACAACAATGACACTGTAATGCCAAATTTCAATTACATGCGACACCCCTTTTCAAGGTCAGGAATGCAGTCAGGTCTAGGGAGTGGGCATAGGAACTTGTAACCACAGCAACATAAAAACATTTGTCAGCACCCGATAAATGCACCACTCCTACAGCTCAACAGTGAATTTAGAGAGAAAGGGAGTTTCATTTAGCCCATATGAAAAAATAATCCATACCAAGACCATTCTTAGATAAAAGGATTGGCACATATTTTCAATTATTAGTCTTCTGGTATATGCCCAGAGAAAAATTGTATTGCTCCAAGGTTGCTCTTTCAAAGCTTAGTTGAAAAGCTCATGAAATCTCAGTTGTGTTTCATTTAAGTATTGACTTTGTCTCATATACTTCTCCTAAAACTGCTTAGGAGAAATAAAAATAGAAACAAATTTGCTCTTCGTTGAATCTCATTGCTGTCTAGGAGAAAAAACGAGATATTAAAGAGTTCTCATCTGTGATTTTTTTACCTATGGGTGGATTCCACACCTGATGACTTGGCCTTCCTTTCATGCCTGGCAGGACACACACAAACAAGCACACACAGTGACCAAGATAAGCAGAAATCTGAACCTGCATATCTTGTTCTGCTGGAACTAACACACACCCTCAATTAGCAGTATGTATCCTCACTGTAACCTGAGTCAAGTTCTTATATTCATACACACATTGATGATAGATAAAAGATAAAATAGCAACAACAACTTTTCTACCACTTTGAAGACAACATCTATGTAGCTCCCAACAAAATTCAGATATGATAAGACCACTTCTCAATGAAAAATTATTAACCCTATCAGACAATTAGGAAGTTCAAGCTTAAATCTGTATATTCTGCCTCTCTATCAAATCCTCTGTTTGAAGCATAAAATTGCAAGTTACTTGCGAGTTATTTTCCTAATGTGGATGACAAATTTAAATTCCTAGCAGCTACTGTAAGGACAAGCTATAAATGCTCCATTTAGTAGCTGGGGTTTTTTGCGTAACCACAGACGAATAAGGTCAAAATGACATTTCCTACAAAATCAGACAGCTCAAATTATACTTATTAAAAATCATTATTTTTAACATACCATTGCAAATTGGGGCAAGGTAATGAGACAGTTTTGATTCTGAACACTGATCTGTTATGTATTTGCTTAATAATTTATTTTTCTTTAATCTTTTTTTGCAGCTTTATTGTTCTCTGTCCTATAATTGCTTTGTCGTCCTTTAGTGAGCATTTGTGCAGTCCCAAAGAAGCTGATAACAGACTAGAACCACAAAGTCAATGCTTTATTTCAAATCTATGGCATGTCTTATCCATTTAAATTGAATGGTGACCAGATGCTTTAAAGTTAAGAAAAAAGAACAATACATTCAAAAATATTTAGCGTTACTTTAGAAAATTGTTTATTGTTTAATGCCCTTCTGGACCACCGTACTCTACAGGTTGACAATCTTATTTGTTATTAATTTATGTTTTGCACAGGCGGATAACAAATAAGAAAACAACAAAGAAAGATTAACTAAAAAAATTAAACACTTTTTAAAAAAGTTTAAGAACAGTTTAATGATATTATGATACAACCATATGCTTTTGTATGCAAAGAAACAAATGTGATGAGCAAACGCGCTGCCAAAATGGCTGGCTGGGTCATGCTGTAGGCGTATGGTGTTGAATAGGTCTTTTATGATAAAGATGGATTTGCGTGCAGATTTTATCAGAATGCCCACTCTGTGTCCATGATTTCCTCACTGAGTACCAGCCATAAAGAACCCACCACCCTCCACCCCACTTCAAACAGACTTTATTCCCAAGAATGTCGTATGCAAGCATGTATAAAAACTGCTCCAGAATTACTAAGAAAAATGGCCCGTAAAAATATCCCGTAATTATACAAGACTTTATACCCAGCTAAAAGGGTACGTTCTTAGAACATACTCTGAAAGTTCTCTCAAAGATATCAAAAACATTCTTTCAGTAATGTTAGTAGTTTGTCTAATGTTTTACATATCAATTTTTTTTTCTTAAGTAGTTAGTTAAACCATAAAAAACATTACAGAATTAAGAAATGTTTAAATAACCAACATATTGAAGTAAGTTACTGTATTTTGCACATCATGAATGGCTGACTACTCACTGAATATGAATTCAAATACGCACCCTAAAGATACGACAGGGTACAGCAGAGAGGGTTTAAATTTAGGATGTTCTCAGTCTGACTGCACTCTTCAAATTAATGTGAGAACAGTGCATGGCCTGTGGAAATCTTTGCACAGCAGTGAACTTATGCATAAATAGATTGCAAGTGCACTAAAGACTAAATATATTATGCTTGGCTAGAAATATTAATATATTTGCAAAAGCTTAATAATAACAACATATTACAACATTAGCATATCAATGACAGTTGCTCAACTGGTTGTATTCAATTCAAATTCTGCCATCTTTGCACAGTTTTTTGAGCCAAACACTCAGACTGTAAATGTAATGTGATTTATCACTCTGCAGGAAAATGACATCCTGAGGTGCTGACAATGCTGATTGGCTGATGGCACCACAAGAATATGCATCTTAAGAACCTCACTAGACTATAGTAAGTTAAAGAGTCCATTTCACATTTTAAGAGCACTACACAGGTCAGAGCACTGGTCACTGGGCCAATTGTATTTGGACAAAAACTTGAATATGCCCCAGTGGACAAGATAATCCATGAATAATTTTGGTTTAATTTCTAGGAAGAAAATGGCTGTAAATTTGAAATGTGTACATCTGTTGAAAGTTTGATTTGTTAACTTTTCCCCTATGCTAGCATAAAGGTCTCAGCTGATAGATATGGACTAAATCCAAATGTGTGGTATACATTCAGTAAATCAATAGATTTTTTATGTGACTTGATCCAATAGGCTAATAAAGACTTATTATTTAGTGTGTTATTAAACAAAAACAAAAACTATAGCCTGGTGACAAAACCGAGCTTCACAAATTGGAAAATATGTTTTAAATACATCTGCATCTCCAAGATCATCCTAAATAGAATGGTTTGTGTGGCTGGATTCTCTACGCAGCCAAGCCTGCTCATATCCTGTTTCACGGTTGGTTGATCCAAAGTGGAAATTTGCCAAAGTTAGTCTATTTTTCTGGGAATGTGTTTGATAACACTAGGAGACAAATAATGCTGTAGCAAGAAGCAGGGGAGAGAGGGAGAGTGAAAGAGAGAAGCAGGGCTAAAGGAAGAAGGAATGAAAGAATTTAGCAAGTTCAAACATGTAGGGAGGTTTGTAGTCCTCTGCTCAGACTTTCTGCTGTGTTGTGTGCTGGCAAAGGTGTGCTCCCCTTTCTCTTCTTAGATCTTGAATAACCAAATATAATTTTTTTTGTAAGACTTTTTTAACTGTAATGGCAAATCTGTTTAAAAACTGTATAAAACTGTTTAAAAACTGTATAAAAATACTGAATTAAATAAAAAAGTATGATTTTTTACAAATTCTTAATTTATCTAATTGAAGACGTGTTTAGCCTTTGGTTTTTAGAGGGGAAATTAAACTAGCCAATGAAATGTATTCCCTGTCAAAAATCCATCCACGCATCAAGTGCACAACCAGTGTTGGATGCTGATAATTATGTCCTGTTGGAAAATCATACCAATTTAAGGTGGTTCAATTGGTTAACCAGTTCTAGCTGGATTTTGGAATATGGTTAACCAACATGGTTAATTTTACTGGTGAGTGAACGTGAGAAAAAGTTATGCTTGACCTCATGTTTTATTTAAAATATAATAAGGTCAACTGTGCGTAAAAAAATAAATAAATTAGAGTAATTTGTCATATTAAAAAAAATCTATCGGGTCAATACGACTCAGCACATTAAAATAAAATTTGCAAATAACAGGTTAAAATAACATTTACATTAGACAGAAATGCACTTGATTCGCTGCATCATCAGCACAGTTTATAGACAGAGGGGAGGAGCAGCAGACGTGAGCATTGGAGAGGTGTGTGCGTTCGGCCTCTGTAGACGCGGAACTTCAGCGGAGACAGTGAATACGACGCATTTTGAAGAATAATCGGAGGTAAAGCTACAGCAGTCACCAGAGGCACAAATCGTGCAGGACTTTATCTGGCATCGTCAGAAGTGTTAAAAGTGAGTAAATGATCTGCATCGATTGCTTGAACGCAACTGACAGCTAAGCAGCGAGCTACTGGAGCTAGCGAGGAGTGCCAATGTCTGTCTGTGTTTACATAATACGGCTGTCTTATAGCAACTGATCGCATAACCATATTACAGTTTAGGAGGTTAATAGTTGCACATTTGTTGTCGCCAGACTTCTTAGGTTACTTTTTACAAGTTATTTAAAAGCAGTGCAAAACACGGGCTGTGTAGCGCTGGCTAACACTCAAGCAACGCGATGCTGAATGTTTACAGTAGATCATATAGGTATCATAAACTTTCTGGACCTTATAAGACTGCAATAATTTGCCTCGGACCCACTTTGTTATACCTGCGAAGGCATGTTATCTTTGGTTTTATTTTTCCTGTATTAAATGCATCTAGTGTTGTTGACTGTTTCACCTAAAGGCGCATTTTATATTTCATAGCGGCGTATCTTTCTCGAGCTGTGCCGTTTGTACTGTGTCGATAAGAAGTCTTTACACTGTCATGTTTTGAGATGCCTATTACAAAATAGCACTGTGATGATGGTATCAATTGCACCAGCGATAGCCTAGTGCTTTGAAGTATCTTAAAGTGCCATGTCAACACTTTACATCAAAGGATAGCATGGGATTATTGTGATACATGTACATGTTAGTATTAAAAAATAATCTGACTAAATAATTTGATAATCTGACTATGTTGATGTGGTATAGAACAAAATATGATGATAAGCTCTGAAACGTAAAAATGTTACAAAAGTGTTGTATGTATATATATGTTACAATACAGTATATTCCTCCTGACAGTTTGGGTTTAACTTGCTAATGCAAAAGTATGTGTGGACTGTTATTTACAATGGCAATTCCAAAAAGGATGGAATGCATGAAAGTATGAAAAATACTGTTAAAAACAAGATTAAAAAGAGAGATTTGTAAATTACCAATTAAATACATAATTTGATGTTTTTACTGTTTTAACATGCCACAAATTCTCATTTGACAAGCCAGGTCCACTGTAGAACCTACATTCTCTGCTTGCACAGCCATGCACTTGTATTGTTTTCCAAAAACGCTTTAAAAAGTTGGACTTTTTGGACCACAAAACATGACTTTTGCTGCTTTGCATAGTGATGCCTTACCTTGCATCTGTGGGTGCAGTACTGAATGGTGTGGAATGACAAGGTTTACTAAAGTATTCTTGAGCTTCTGTCATGATATTCATTACAGAGGTATGCTGGGTTTTAGGATAGTCAAGTTTGAGGGGTCAGATGCATTTAGAATCCGAAGTGGGTTTTTGGCCTTGCTCTATACTTTAACCAGATACTTGACCAGATGCCTTGTAACTTTGATCTATATTGTGCACTGTACAATGCCCGATTTTCTTCAGTTTGTGTTTGGGGAACAGTGTTCTCAAAGGACCTAACCTTGCTCCAAACAAACTAAGGTTTTTGGAGGCTGCTTATGTACTACACCATGATTGCCTCACCTGTTTAACATCAACCGTTTATTATCATCTTGTTTTTTAACCCATAGTTTAAATCTAACTCCTAAATGCACTGTAAATCACTTTCAGTGAATACATCTGCTAAATGCATAAATGTAATTGTAGAAGTTTTTTTATTTTATCAAAATAAAAGTACCTATTGATATTTTATGTGTGGCATCAGTACATTGTATCATTAGACATTTCAACAATATTGATGTATTGTTACATCTCTAAAGTTACCGTTAACTAAGATGAATAAATGCCGTAGAAGTGCTGTTCATTGTTAGTTAACTGCTGTTAGCAAACGGAAACTTATTGTAAAATGTTACCAAATAAATCCTCACAGCTGGCAAGCTACATTTTTGACTGAAGCATGAGCAACATGAAGGTTGTCAATCACATTCGCTACCTGTTGACGATAAAATCTTTGAAGTGTTGGGATGTCTGTCTGCGAGATGTTTTGATAAGTTGGTTGTTTTGGCTCTCTTTGTGTACATTTAAAACATTTTGAATAGACGAGTTTTGTCCATGTGCTTGTCCTAACTGTCATGAATGTAGGCAAAAATAATGCTGCTTTACGCATCTGCTTTGTTGACGAGTCATTTACTGGCTGCATCAGCACTTATATTTGCCCTTAGTTTGACGTGCCCATTGTGATTGCGCTCAACCGTACTTTATAACTAAATGCAGCCATAAATGTTCTGTTTCTGCTGCTTTTGTTTTTCATAGGAGAAAGCTGTCACTTACTTTTGGTGTAGATCTGAAAAAATGGGTTCTGTTTTCTTCAGAGTGGAGGGATATTACTAAAAGTATTGTCAATACTTTAATATTTGCAAATATGACTGCTGCAGATGAGGGTCAGTATATGTTTAGGTGACAAATGACTGTACAGGTGGGTTGTGTGGAACGCCCTTATATGGAGATGGTTTGGAGTGTGTATTATGCTTAATATTGAGGGTGGGCACTCCCACATTTAAAATAATCCAGATTCCCTATCATTGAAATGAAGGTTAGAACAAATTCTCAAGGATTTGTTCAATTTATAAATGTGTGTACAAATTTCATTTTAGAGTTTGCATATGTTAATATCTACATTAATGTTATTCAAAAAGTGTTTAGAGCCGGGTCCTATGTAAATGTACACAATTTTCCTTGTGGCATAGTTGAAGTACTGCAGATATATGCTGCTACTGAGCAGCAGTTGGTTTGTCTGGACAGTGAGAAGGTCACATCTTTCATATCTAAAAGAGAGGCGTATTTAAATTTTTTGCATGTACGTTTTTTTACCTTGGATCACACATACAAACGTTTGAGTAATGATCTTGGATCAAATGACAATTTTTATGCAGCATTTTATAAATTAGACTTAACATGTTTTGGCTTTGGATATCATTGGCTTTTCTATGTCTCATGTTTTGCTCCTCTCTCACATTCATTTCCAGCTGCTTTTCACTTGGTCCTGACTTTCCAGAGAGGGAAATGACCAGCAGAAACCTATTTGAGAGCTGCATGGCTCGTTGGTGCATATAGAGAAGCTGATTCTGGGGTGCCACTGGACATGGGAAGCTCAGGGCTCTGCTGTGTTTGTTGCTTAGATGACCGTTAATGATTGAAGTGAAGCAGGGTTAAGAGCTCTCTTTTGGTAAATGGATTTGGAAGTCTCAAAGTCTCTGGGCTAATGGTGGAATTTGTGGCTTTAAGATACCAGAGCTCAGGTTTGCCTATGCAATAAAAACTGTTTCCTGCCTGGAAGCTGATTGTGCAACTTAAGTGTAGATTTCATTTTAAAATATGCATGTATGCATATGTAAGCATGTTCTCAAAGCCCAGGTGTGGTGGTTGAATTCATCTTACAGGATGTTGATTTGAAGAGAATGTTACCCAAAAATAAAACATCATTTACTTAACCTTGTCCTGTTCCAATATTGTATGACTTTATTTATTCTAATACACAAAAGCATTTTTTAGACACAATGTTGGTGACTGACAGACCTACTCATTCACCATCTTTGTATGAAAATAAGAGCAGCATCAACGTTCCTTAAAATATCTCCTCCTGCATTGTAATATTGGAATGATCTGAGGATCACATCATACCAAAAATTATGACAGACTCTTCAATATTGGGTGTAGATGTTTTAGATGTTTTGGAAAGACAATGGGTTATTTTTTAAGTGTTTGTAGGCACTTTCTGGAAGGCTAGCAATAGCAAGCTAGCTTTCAAAGCATAATCCCTTTAGAGTACTGTCCAAAGCCACGCCTAAACACTGAACACGCTGATGACAGAAGATTGTCTAGACAAGCATGGTGCAGAGAGTTATGCAAGAACATAGTTTATTAGTCTGTGTAAAGAAATAAAGATTCTCTGATTTTATTCAATCTTTATTTTAATGAAATTATATTGATTCTTAATGTGTGTGCTTTACTTAGGAGCAGTGTTTCCCAGTGTTATTGGGAAACACTGCTTTTATTGGGAAACACTGCTCTTGTTTTCCAGTGTTATTGTTAACAAAAGAAAACTAAAGAAAAAAGAAAATCATCAATAACGACTCTTTGAGAATGGCCTGCTGTGTGAATAGTGTTTTGTTGTTGGACTTCCGTGCCCATCACAGACCACAGGCCATAACAAACACCATGTTTAAGCATAAGGTGGTGTATAAGTGTACTTGGTACCAAACCTCTCTAGGCTACAGGTCGATCATCGACTTTGTTGTTGTATCATCGGGCCTGAGGCGGTATGTTTTGGACACGCAGGTGAATAAAGAAGCAGAGCTGTCAACTGATCACCACCTGGTGGTGAGTTGGATACGATGACAGGGTTGACCGCCGGACAGACCCAAAACGCCCAAATGGATTGTGAGGGTAAGCTGGGAACATTTGGTGGACGATCTTGTTCAGAAGGTGTGAGGTGTATTCCCTTATTTTGAGGGAGGCTGAAGACATGGAGCATGAATGGGCCCTGTTTAAGGCCTCTATTACAGAAGCGACTGCTCAACATGATGATCTCTCCAGGCAATATAGTTTATAGGTGGAAGGATAACTTTAAGGATCATCTGAACCCTGTGGACATACTTGCAAGATGAAGCAGGGCCGGAGGACTTTAATGCGGATATTGCCCATCTCCTTGATACCCAGGACACGTTGGAGGAATTATATCTCACGGTTGTTCACATCCTGCCCAGGGCTGTTTTCCAAACAATGTGTAATATAAAGTCTAAGAAATCTTCCATGTATCTTCCATGTAGGCTATGCTGTGCTTTGTTTTCACTCTGTTCTCCAGTACTTTCCATATGCGTTTTGTCTATAGAAATTAGCTATTCACTACTGCAAAGTGACTTTACTAGCTGATAATTTTTTTCTAGTTTGACAGGCAAGTAGGACCCCCTATCATTTCATTAGGAATGATAATTCAGCATTCAGAATGCAATTCAGGGCTCGCAAATTTCAAAATCCCTGGTAGACCTTCGTTCAGGCACTCATTAGATTTTGGTAGCCTGAAATGAATTTAAGTAGCCCAAATAAAATAAAAGACATTATTTTTAATGTAAAAAATTGTAAAGGAGACAAAACATTGATCCAAAACATTTTCAAAACACAAATAACAGCAATCGTATAAAATAATCAAATTACAATCATCAATACAAATACTTGGTTTTAACTGAACTAAAATTTCTGTGAACTTGTAAAAACAACATAATTCATGCTGTGTCAGATTCTGAATCTGAAATATCAACTGAAGTCACAGATAAGAAAATGCCACTCTATGTTGAGGGCATAGCATCTCCATCAGCTTTCTCCATCTGTGCATCGCTCTTTACTTCAGAACTGAAATACTCCCGTAAATCCATGCGCATCTTATTTTCACACACACACACACGCACACACACACACACAGAACTATCAGCGATTTAAAAAAAAAATATTTTAAATGTTTTTTTCCTTCCTTCACTACGCATGCGCTCCCTATCATGTTTAATCTTGCTGCAGGAGATTTCACTTGTCACGTGAGGACAGTAATGACTGACAGGATGAGCGTCAGGGATACACAGTTCGCACGATCGCAAAGTGAAAGTTGAAAGCGAGCGCACATTTAAAAGCGATTTTAATACCCCACATACTGGCTCCCCATGCCCAAACATTACATACAGCATAATTACCCTACCAAATTTGTGAGAGAATGCTAGCAATTCTCAGGCTAGCAATTTTGCGAGCCCTGCAATTGATTGCAAATGATTGAATGGACCTGTGCCTTCCACAGAAAAGATTAATATAAAAATATATTTAGACCATGTAGTGATTGCTTTCAGAATGTGGAGAGACTTTCAACAGCATAACAAAAATGTTTCTGGAAAGAATCGCCTACCCTGCCTTTGAGGCATGTAGGGTTTTAAAAATAGTTTCCATGATTATAGCCTTCTCTAAAGTGTAGGTACATCTGACACCTGAAACAACTGGAGTAATCCTTATACTTCTCCATGTTTATGTGCTGAGAATGTCTAATAGCATCAGTCTTATTGTTAGTAACTGGTTTAAGTTGACTGACTTATTTAAATATGATCACATTTATTACTGAACTGAATCTCTATCTTCTGTGAAGGTTAATGTTAAAAAAAACAGTAATTAGTTTAAATGAGGCATTTGACCTGACATCTCATATATTATCATACACAAATGAGCTGGTTTTCCTTCCAACCTTGAGTGTTTTGTGAAAATAAATTACATTTTTATTTAAAACATTGCCCAAAGCGCTAAAATACTTTACAAGGTCTTGTTTGTTTTTTACAAGATCATATAAAATTTAATGTCACTTTTAAACCATTATGCACTTACTACACTAATCGTTTATAATGCCATGCCACAATGTCTGCTTGCAAAGTGTATGGCATGTAAAATCATTGGCATGTTGCATATAAAGTTTTTGTCAGGAAGGCTCAGACCAGTTGCAGATTCGCAGATGAAACCCATGTGGGTGTTTACTGGGCTGATGCAATTTCTGCTCCGTTTGAACGGTTCTGCAGCACTCTCAGCCAAAGTCTGGCTGTTCTGAACCCCAGAGACCAAAGCCCTAACAGTCTGCAATGTCATGCACAAGTGCTCACTCCAATTAACATGTAGCACTCTGGCTCTCATTATGTTCTGCTGAATCAGGACCACAAACAAATTCCAATCAATATTGGAAAATGGACAGGTGGCTCTTTCGGTCCCCGGTGAGCCTTTGGCTTCCCTTTTTTGAACAGCACAGAGGGATGGTTTATTGTCACTCTCTGCCTGCAGTTTGATGTCGCAAGATGTGTATGAAATAAGTTGGCTGTTTTCATGGAAAATGAGCAGGTGCTGGCTCGTGTAGGGGGGTCTGGAAAATTGACACAAAAGAACTTTGAAAATTTCAGGTCTCAAAATGTCTTCTGCAACTTCAGTCAAAAATTACATTCTGGTATTATTAACAAAACTAGTTTATTTGTGTTGATGTATGTCCTATAGGGGTATAGCAATATATAAATGCCACGGTTGGGTTCATATCACTGTTTCGGAGCCATGGTTTAGTTTGGTTCTGCGTGCTGTGGGGAAAGTTGTGACAGCAAGCTCTGTTTGTAAAAGTTATTTATCTTGTGAGGTATATACAGTATACAGTATATATATATCGTATAAACCATATATTAAAGACAGACAATATGTATTATGTATGATGCATTAATGTGACGAATGGCTATAAGGTGGTGATTATGGTTTTAAGACTTTTTTTGTTTTGAAAATAACTCACAGTGACTAACCAGTGCCACACGCTTCATTGATCTTAAACGTGACTGATCGTTTTCTCTTAACTTTTTTTAAAGTGCAGAAAATATTAAAATCAGCAGCTTTATGTAACATTCTAACTTCAGAAATAAGCAAGATTGTGCGTTTTTAATGCAGATCTCTGCACATGCGCACAGAGATTGAAATAGGGCTTATTATTATGTGCTTATTATGAAATTAGATTATTTTGATATGTTGGTTTAATTCAGAAGTATATAAGTGTTTGTGGGAATTTCTTCGATTATTAGCTGAAATTTTCAAAACAAATGTGCACAATACCCACAATCCTGCACTGAATTTCAGACCCTGGTGTATACCTTTAGGAAAAAATAAAGCTCTTATTAACTGTTAAAAGTGTACTAATTACTATTTAATCAAATATCAATGAAGAAAACTTTTGTGACAAGGTAAAGTGAGCTCAACCTTAACAATGGGCCAGGGCTGGGCTGGGTTGGGGAAGCAGAGGGTGAGGGGCGTTTGGTACGCCATAAGTACATACAGTGGGTGGTTATCACAGTTTTTTTGGTTCTGTTTTGAATATTGTTGCACCCCTTATGTCTTGAAACAGGAAGATGCTGGCTATCATACAGCATAAGGGCTTTTTAAAAGTAGTCAATTGTCTAGTAGTCAAGATGTTGCCCGAGGGATCAATTCAAGGGTTGTGCATTGTTGTGTTTTAAAATGCATGTTTGAGAGTTCAAGAGTTTAGCTTCTTTTGCAGGAATGGCATTTGTTAAATGAAGCTTTGTCTGTGCTGCTGTTCAATTAGTTTTGTTGGATTTGCAGGGTCAGGGATTCCAGCTATAGTTTTGAAATTTATTCTAATTCACACAGTATTTTGAAAACATCCAGAACCACCATTTGCTGCTTTAAGTTTATACCTTACCTAACCAAAATATGTGTGTGGCGTTTGACAGCAGCCCAAATATAAAAGTGGGGGAGGGGGGTTAGGAGGGGTAATATATAGGAGGAGTAAATTTATAATAGTTGTTAACTTTTAATATATTGCCCTGCAAATAGTCAAAATTAACCTCCTATTTGCAAAGTAATCTGTCTCTCTCTCTCTTTTGTGCTCTTTCTCTTTCTTTCTGTGTCAGTATGTACCGTTTGCGGGCAGTGACAGCTGCCGCCATCGGGTTGGTGCAGTTGTCGAGGCGGCATCACACTGGTGCCTTCTGTTCCCATCAGCGGCGTCGAGTAATGCTGGCCGCTCTGGCAGGGGTAACAGGCGTCTCGGCCAGTGTCGGACTGCTGTGGACAAGGTAAAGCCATATAACACCATACAAATCATAGACTGCGTTCACACATTTTACAGCTGTCATTTATGTTCATTATTTCTTTTGATGGTGTTATCACTGTTATCACTGGTTTCCAACCAGGTTTCCCAAACATTCCCACTGCCCTTTTCTAGGCCTCCCCATTTTCCAAAATGCATTTAAGCAACTTAATTCTCTGCTAAGCAATTAATTAGTAAGTTACCCCATCCAAAACTCATTCCTTTGTTTGAGCCAGTTGTTCTTTAAGACGGCTCAAACAGCAATGTTCCATTGTGACACTGTTTAAAGGAGAATCTCCTGAAAGCATTTCCAGGTCATATTATTTTGAAAAACATTAGAACAAAATTATTTAACAAAATAAACAAAGTTGGCAAAAAAAATTTCTGTAAAATATAATTTCTTTTTCCTTTAATTCCTTTAAGTTAGGATGAAATGTGACCCTGGACCCAGGTTTTATGAGATTCACCAGCAAACTCTTCCTACGCATGGAAAACTCATTCTACTAACAATTTACATATAGTTGTGTATATACAACTGGGCTAGGAGAAAGTATATTAACATATATAGTATAAAGAAAGTATATTAACAAAAAATGATAGACTTCAGCTTTAACATAAATCTTCACAGAGGCCATATCTGCAGAGATTCATCTGCAGTGTGGGTGAAGGCCAGTCCCGCAGGGTCTGTGGATAAATGGAGGGACTGATATATCAGCAGTATAGGGAAATGCATCTGGGAGATGATCTATAAAATGAGGGAGTTATAGGGTGAGATGGCATTTCAGGTCTTGGCCTGTGCAGTCATTATCCTTATGTCTCATTAAATTGAGTTATTGGACACACCTCCAAACACACATCCCATCAAATCAATGGCTGGTCTTTTTTTAATTATTGCTTTGTGTCCTGAAAATATTGACCTCGCTGCCCCCTTCATTGGATTTTATTATGAGGAACACATCAGTAAACTAGATAAATACACACACTGACAGTGAAATGACAAATTTAACTCTTAAATGTAATGGGCGATGGTAAAAAAAAAATCAACATGAGACTATAATGCCTCTATTTTGCTTGCTTAATGCTAATGTTTCTGATCTTTTGTGTAAGAATTATCAGTACATGCTAATATAAAATACATTTATTGTCTTCATAATCTTTAATCAAAATGTAGTTAACACACTCATTCATTCTCTGTCCTGATTGGCAGAGCAAATGCGGAGGCGGGGTCTTCAGTTAAGCATGAGGAGCAGATGCACAAGGAGGAGCCTCTGAAAGAAGAGGAGGCGGAGTCAGACAGCGCAATTGAGTCGAGCAGTGGAGAGGAGGAAGAGGAGGCGGGATTAGAGGAGAAGAAGAAGAAACCGAGAGTCGGCTTTCGCGACCGCAAAGTAATGAATGTGTTTATATCATCTCAGTCTTATTGTGATTAGGTCAGTCACATCCACTCTGCCTGCAATGCAAATGAGACGAGCAGACTCATCACATCTCATCAACATGTAAATTACAGTGATAAAATGAACCTGCATATTTCAGATCTGGATTTCATGTGATCTGCCATCAGCAGAATGTGGCAGGGCAACAATAGCTGAGTTAATGAAATGCAGCTGACATTAACTGAGAGGAAATGTGATATGAAGGCAACAGCTGGAACAAGCAGATGCATAAGTAAAGAGAAAGAATTAGAAATACAGAAAAATTAATCATGCTTTTGTTTATTCAGCAGCTAATGTTCCCTTTGAAGAGGACATATATATATATATATATATATATATATACATATAATTTATTTGTTTATTGATTTATTTTCTTAAACCTACAGTGTAGGCACTTATACATTTTTTTCAGTAGTAGTAACTTTTATTTGAGGTAATTATAAAAAATTATATATAAAGTTAAATATAGTTTAAATGATAAAATGGTGTTTTGCTACTGAAGATTAAATGAAAAGAATTTATATGGTAACGCATTTCTTTGTTCATTCTGTCATGATCTCAATTAAAAAAAAAAGAAATGAAGAAATTAGTTTCATGGTGCAGGTTTTAGGAAATATGCCAGATTACAAGTGCATTAAAAGAATGGTCATATCCACAACATGGATTTTGCCAAGTCACTGTTTTCAGTGTAGACACATTGTCTGTAGGTTAGATGACTGTTATGAGGAGTAAGAAAGTTTTCATGGGTATTTTCCAGTAAATAAATACAATAAAAAGCAATATCCCCTTTTAAAAGTTACTATGATATTGTGGAGTAAATTTTAAAATTGCCTTAAAAAATAATATTGTGTAATGCAAAGTGGTGCTAACACTAAACACTTTCCAAATTATGTGTAAAACATTGCTTTACCAAGGACTAAAAGTGGTCTGTCTCTGGGTTGTTAGACCAAGAGTCTGAGAGATGGTGGACTCACTTTTGGTGCAAGTAACCTTAACTAACATTCTAAGGGGATTTCAGGGAACAATAAAATAATGCAAAAATGCAGTACCTGGGCCATTGCTATGGATGCAGTTTAGGGAAAGTCTTAAGGCCATGAAGTAGTCTTGTTTAGAGAGGATTCCCCACCTTAGCCACTAAGACTTTCTGTACAAAAGCATCATCGGTAATTGTGTCTCTGTGCATGTGCGTTGTTTATTTTATCTGTAAACTGCTCTGCATAGATTAATCCGGGCCAGTTTTTCAGCGTTAATAGCTTTTGACGTTTACACATTTTTTAAGGATCATGTTTGCACTTGATTGAATTTTTTGGTTGCTTAGTCTGACTATGTTTTGTGTGTATATGTTCCTTAGAAAAGGGCAAGGTTTGGCAGGATGATTTATTTTTGCCATGAAGTAGCCAGATGCGAATGCGATTTCAGTGTGTAGGCGAGAGCTTGTGTTTATAACCATGCCTCTAATCTTTGCATTTAATTTAAAGCCAAAAAGGTGTGAATTTCATTATTTTATAAATTATAAATGTGACATTACAATGAACAGTATAAATCACAACAACAACGTGTGAACAATGAAATTGACTCTGTCTTTTATGGATGAGGTCCTTCATCATGTAGCCCGATATATTAGATGTCTGTTTTTTTGTGTGCGTATTTACATTGTTCTCAGCCTTTGGCTAAGGTTACATGGTCAGTGTTTGCAATTGAAAAACCTTAGTAACCGGTATGAGATGCTAAGAAATGAGATGCTAAAAAATACAGAGTAAGGCATGTCCTCAGCAATTCAAGGCAAGGAAGAATGTCTTAGTAAGGCTTGTTTGTTAGGCACAACGTAAAGCGGCATTTAGTTGTTTACGGTTGCCAAGCAGAGTTGGAACTTAATGCTTCAATGATTTTAATACAATAGACACAGGTCACAGGACACTTATGGCAACTATTACAATGGCCTATCCAACCAGAATTTAGTTAGTTGGATGCTCAATTTATTTGCATATTGTTTATCTTTATGTTGTACTTGTGTTTTTATATCATTTTAATTTGTGCCCTTTAAAGTTGAAGTCATTTTGAAAAGCAGCGGAAACATGTTGGTAATGAAACTGGAATCTTAAAAGCAGAAACTAATAAGTAAATAGTTTTTGACTGGTATCATTCTGTTATCTCTTCTTCCATCTCATTCTCTGGGACGAAAGACAGTCTCACACAAAAACTCCATGTTAGCTTGAATTAGTCTAAAAGTAAATAACCATTTCTATCTTCTGATTGTTTACTGTCCATCCTTAAAGGGATAGTTCCCCCAAAAATGACAATTCTTTATTTATCTTTCACTTATTATTTTTGGGTGCGCTACCCCTTTAAAATCCTTTGGCTTATTGTAGCTTGTTAGTTTCAGAAACGTATGGTTCCTAGTGCTCTCTTCACTCATACAGCTGCTGTTTGGTAGGGAGTCTGTTTCTCAAACTATAGGCTCTGATGTGCTCTTGTGATCCTACTGTGAGTTTCTGCTCTTGTTGGTGTCAACCTGGGCCACCCATTTCTGTCCTGGTTCGATCCAGTTTGCTTTCTTACTTCAAGACAGTAGTGCATAGAGCACCCTTCATCTCTATTCACCCTTCAACAACTATAGACAGATGACTTTCTAGAGAAATGTGTTTCAGCCATTTAAAAAATAAACACATCTCACTGTACTGCAGTAGTCAATTCCAAGTTAATGTGTTTCATTTCCAAGGAACACATAACCTGTCAAAATGTACAGTATACCTTAAAAGCATAAGTTTAAAGCATAAGTTTAAGTTGCTTTGGATAAAAGCATGTTGAATTGCATAAATGTAGGGAAAATGTACTTCAACATCTAAAAAAGACCTTGAATTGTAGCGTCTATACTTCATTAAGCAGGACAACCATTTTTAACTGTGCTAATAATATTAAAATGTTCTAAATAGAAGACACATCAGATTGATTTCTAAAGAATTATGTAATAGGGTTTTTTAATAGATTGGAGGAATGCCTGCTGATAATGTGGCTTTGCCATTACAGATAAAGATTTAAAGAATATTAAAATAGAAAACAGTTATTTCAAACATTTACATTATTAATGTTTTGACTATCTTTAATCATATTGGTAAAAAAGCATACATTTTCCAGAAATGTCATAGTAAGTTCAAACTTTTGAATGGCAGTTTAGATGTTCCAGTGTCACATGGCATCAATACCAGCCCAGACTGGATGCCAGTTAGATGACAATAATCTGTTTATATGGTACATAAACACACACGCGCTTCTCTTTCAGCATCAGTGATGTTATGCAGATGGCAGTTAGGGAGCATGGCCTTTGTTTACTCTATTTCAACAAACTGTTATTAAACAAACAGACATTATTGTTTTTGACAATAGACATTTGAGCTGCCTGCTTAAATTTCTGCCTGAACAAACTTGCAGATTATTTGTTATAGCATATAATTGCTCTAGGTAATGCAGGGTCAGAAAGTACACCACTGGTCAAAAGTGTAGGGTCACTTGAGTAAAATTGCTTATCTTTAAAAGGTGTATTCTTAAATGTTTACAATTAGTTTTATAAACAAGAAATTGTTCCAACAAAATAATTTTCTTCATTACAGAGGTAAAATAACAAATGTATCTGAAATGGATGACTTGAACTAAATAATGAAGAGGAAGCAGCAAATAAGAGCCCAGAATAAATGGGAACTTCATCAGTACTGTTTAAAAACTAAACAGCATTAAAGACAAAAGTACATTTTTGCAAATTCTAGGCAAAGGATGACTACTTTAAAGATATTCAGTAACTTTTGACCAGTAGTAGTTTTGACAGTACAAGTCAAATTATTTTGTTGGAACAATTTAAAAACACTGTCATATTTTATGAATACTTTTTCCCACATTTAAAATAATAGTAAACTTATATAAACTATTTAACGCAAATGTAACTTTGGGAATTCTGTTGTAACTAAAGCTAAATTAAAATAAATTAAGCTAGTTTATATTCTAGCATCTTCAATGTCACCCTCTGCCTACAATTTACAAAAAAATGTTCTTGACATTTTATTACCCAGTTTCTTAAAGCTTCACTCTGAGATGCTTTTTTAAAAAGTATTGAATGAGTTCTCATCTACTCTGGGCTGTGATTGCCTGCTTTTCATCCATTATTTGGTCCAAATCACCATAAAAAATATAATTGTACTTTTCTAATAACAAAGCTATGTTCACAATTATATTTTTGTCTACAAAAATAATTTAAAAAAATGACTGCTTTAACTTAACACGTTGCCTTAAAAATGTGACTATCATGACCCAAAATATAATAAACAACAGCATGCAGTAGCCACAGAAATGTCATGTGACGTATACACAGACCTACAAATGTGTGACTTCTGCAATGCACAGTGATGGCAGAGACACTGTCATTATAAACACATCTGTTTGACAAAAGTAACGTGTTGTCACTTATGTCTGTGTTTGAAATACAGTTTCACATTATAAGCATTGGTAAAAGCAGGTGTTCAATATCCTAAACTTTAAATCATTATACACTTCATCTTGCAATTACATTCACTTTTGTCATCTAATAGTTATGCGTGAGCTGGCAGTTGATTAGCAAAGAAATGAAGTTAATTAGCCTACTGTAGCTATATACAGTCACTCACAAAAACTTGGCATTTGCTAAAAACTTCGAAAAGTTGAAACATCTGCAGTAGCAAGATGTTCAGACTGATTTATCAGTAAACTGTAAATTGCACTAATTACTCTTGTTTATGAATGGAAACTTTCAATATTTCCCAATAACATTTTTTAGTTATATAGTTATATACTAAAAAGCAGTATGCAGTAGTTATATACAGAGTTAATTAATTTCCAACCTCTATTAGACCTTTTTCTAAGATATGTGCCCCAGGCTATCCATAATAAACAATTAGACTGCTTGTAATTCACAAATCAGAACAAAACATTCTGTATAAAGACTTTATGAAAATCTTTTCATTACAAGCTAAACATGACAGCCATAATGACAAGTTATTAGAATAATCAGAGGGTAATATTCAATTATGTATATCTCTTGTCAAGCAACCTTTCCTCAGCTTGGCACTTCTTGTCTGTCCAGCAGGCTGTTTATATTTACCTATATCAGATGCGACCATTTAGAAAACACAGAATCATATTAGATAGTATTAACCAATTTACATTTACATTTAGTCATTTAGCTGACGCTTTTATCCAAAGTGACTTACAAATGAGGACAAGGAAGCAACTTCAATTGCAATAAGAGGCAACAGTGAATAAGTGCATAGATATAGACAGGTCTCAGGTATTTCAACACAGTATAAGAAGGTTTTTTTTTTTTTTAAGAAGTAGAAGTGGGGGTGTGTTAGTAAATTAGTCAAGGAAGTAAAGACGAAAAAGATGAGTTTTTTCTTACAAATAGCTAATGACTTAGCCATTCTGATGGAGATATGGAGTTCATTCCACCAACTGGGCAGAGTGAAAGAGAGAATCCGGGAAAGTGGTTTCTTCCCTCTTTGGGATGGAACCACAAGGCGAAGTTCGTTAGCTGAAAGCAAATTTCTGGTGGGCACATAAGTGCGAAGAAGTGAGAGCAGGTAGGGAGGTGCAGATCCAGTAGTCACCTTGAAAGCAAACATCAGAGCCTTAAATCTGATGCGAGCAGCTATTGGCAGCCAGTGCAACTGGATGAACAGTGGCGTGACGTGTGCTCTTTTAGGCTCGTTAAAGACCACTCTAGCTGCTGCATTCCGAATCAACTGCAGGGGCTTGATAGAACAAGCCGGAAGCCCTGCGAGGAGAGCATTGCGGTAGTCCAGTCTGGAGAGAACCAGAGCCTAACGAGAAGTTGTGCTGCGTGATTCGATAGAAAGGGCCTGACCTTCCTGATATTGTAGAGGGCGAATCTGCAGGAACAAGTGGTTTTGGAGATGTGGTCAGAGAAGCTCAGTTGATCGTCGACCGTTACTCCAAGGCTTTTGACCGTCTTGGATGGAGAGATGGTTGACCCGTCAATCTGAAGTGAGAAGTTGTGAAGAAGAGATAGGTTGAGTGGAACCATAAGCATTTCTGTTTTGCCAATGTTGAGTTGAAGCTGATGGTCCTTCATCCAACACGATATGTCCGTCAGGCAGGCTGAGATGCGAGTCGGTACTGTGGGATCATCAGGGTGTAAAGAGAGGTAGAGCTGGGTGTCATCCGCATAGCAGTGATAGGAAAAGCCATGTTTCTGAATGACAGATCCTAGAGACGCCATGTAGATAGAGAAGAGGAGTGGTCCAAGAACTGAGCCCTGGGGCACACCAGTGTCTAGGTGTTGCAGGTTGGACACCTCTCCTCTCCAGGACACCCTGAACGACCTGTCAGAGAGGTAAGAACTGAACCACCGAAGTGCTGTACCTGAAACGCCCAGTGATTTGAGCGTCGTCAGGAGGATCTGGTGGTTAACAGTATCAAAAGCGGCTGACAAATCCAGCAGTTGAATGACCTTTCTTGAAGCTGGATTGGTTGATATCCAAGAGGTTGTTCTGCGAGAGAAAGGCAGAGAGTTGACTGAACACGACTTTTTCTAAAATTTTGACCATGAATGGAAGCAGGGATAGCGGTCTGTAGCTTTAAGAAGTGCTGGATCTAGGTTAGGTTTCTTTAGCAGTGGGGTTACTCTAGCCTGCTTAAATGAAGTGGAGAAAATTCCAGTGAGGAGAGATGTCTTAATTATATGAGTAAGAGCTGGTGTGACTGCTGGAGAAATGGCTTGTAAAATTTCATGGGAACATGAGAACAAAACAATTCATGGGAATCTTCTTTTTATGGGAGTCTTTTTATGCTATAAATAATATCATGTTATTAAGCTACAGTTAAAATTGGGATTCTAGAACAGGCCTTGATTCTATTCTCTGGGAATTGATTGGATCAATGGAAATTGGAGGGATGGAAACTGCCTGGCCATTGGACAGTCAATAAAGCCTTGCCCTCTGGGCCGATATATATATACTGTCACGGGTGAGGAATCACACGACACGATAGGCGGTGCAAAAATACTCCGGAGGGTGGATTTATTGGAGGTGAAGGTGCGTGTAGTGCGTGGGGGAAGCAGCCGGGCTGGCTGCTGGTGCAGGTGCTGGTGCGGCTGGTGCGGCTCGTGC
>JAZGTJ010000744.1:0-82513 GCA_036877575.1 Botia almorhae | reverse complement strand
AGATGTGATTCAGTACCTTCCAGAGCAGCACAGCCAGCAGCAGGAAGAGGAGAATCCCCACCAGCAGACTAATGGCGATGATCCATCCCACCACATAACCTCTGGGCTCCTGACTGTGAAGAGCCTCAAACACCAGCTGAAAGACACACACACACACACTGTCATAACCTCACACAGGCCAATAAACAAACTCTATAAATCATGATGTCATTTCCTGTATGTTATAATGTCTGTGTCTATACTGAGGGTTGACTTGAAGATTATGAGCTTTCATTTTTTAATGGTTAACAAATAAATGAAATATATTTCATGCGGCATGTTTATACACATACACACACTTTAATGCACAATGTGTTATGAGAGACAAACACTTTCTGAGCTTTTAATGTGGAGGAATTTAACCTCTGACAAGCGTCACACACTGCCACAAACACACACTGCCACAAACACACACTGCCACAAACACACACTGCCACAAACACACACTGCCACAAACACACACTGCCACAAACACACACTGCCACAAACACACACTGCCACAAACACACACTGCCACAAACACACACAGCCACAAACACACACTGCCACAAGCACACACTGCCACAAACACACACTGCCACAAACACACACTGCCACAAACACACACTGCGGGAAACATCTCCAATGGATTCACATTTACATGGAGCATGAAAAGCAAGCAGAAAATCTCCCTCTGGAGTGAGATGAGCTGTGATGAATCTCTTCAGCCTCTGGACACATTCTCACACCTCATGTTTTAAATGTGAGGACACTTTCAGTAAATTTTAGAGACTTTATTATAGCATTGAACATATAATGAAATCTGGACATTAGCTGACTGTTTCAGGTTGTAGAACTGTTTTCCTAAAGTTTCCATTAAGTAACAAAAATAATAAAATAATAAACATGTTATTTTGAAAGTTCTAGGAATGTTCAAAACGTTCAGTTGTATAAGACATTGTATTAACGCTATTGCTTGGTTATAAGAACATCATTCCACCCTTTTTTAATCCACGTTTTTAAAATGTTCTGCTAATGTTACTGCAAGAAGGTTTTCGCTAATTTTGAGAGAACTTTTGTGGAACATTAGCCAGCGTTTTAAGAATGTTCCGTTAGCTGGTTTAGGTCAATCTGCTCATTTTAAGTAAATGTATTGCATGACTCTCTGGAATACTTCATTCTGATTGGTTAGTTGCAGCACTCTACATGGGTTTTTGATTTTCTACATATCTGAGTTAGTGTCATGAGTCTCTTATCACTCCACAGTCTCTTTCTTCTGACATAGTTAATTATTTTTAATTCAGATTAGTGTTTCATGTCTATTTATTAATATATTTGTTAAGAAGCCATTTAATAAGTGTGACACTGTACAGTCAGCAGCTCATTAAAGCAAAATATCTGACTGTAGATTTTCTCCAACATATCTGAAGCATTTGTTGGCACATTAAAGTTTAGTAGCTACAATCAGTCTGTCATTTCCAGTTTGCTCGTGCAGTCGTGAGCATGTAGAAATGAAAGAGTTAAATACACTCACGCGAGCAGCTGCATACGGCAGTGATGGGCAGTGGTATTTCTAAATGAGAGTGGTGCACCCACTGTTTGCCCACGGGGGAGCATCTGTTGAACTCAATAATGAGAAGCTTTGGGACAGTGTGGAACTGATGTATTTCCTAAGTGCTGGGGGGCAGGAGGGAGGGCAGATTTTGTAACATTCCAATTAGGAATTGGCCCACCATCAGTGGACGAGGTCAGCCGGCTGAAACCGGGTCAGAAACCCAATCAGCTGAGAGCAGTTCTGAGGGAGATGCTTTGAGACACTATCAATCTGACTGAAACAGTCTGATGTTCTTCGATCAATCGACACGCGACGGCCTGCAGTATTAGTGTGATTGTCTCTGAGCACAGCTGAAGGGTAAAAACACCCCCCACGACACATTCAAACCCAGCTGTCGAGATTTCATACAACTGGACTATTTAATCCTCCTCTGCACATCAGTGGTTAATGTAACATTGATCACTGATTTTCTAAACTGGGTCATTTTAAATGTGAATGATTCATTTGAGGGCTTACAGAGATTTCGTCAGGCAGGCCGTTGGACACCTCTACAGCTCTGTCGTCCAGCTGCACGTGTGCTCTCGTCACAAACTGGATCACAGATGCAGTGTCCTGCACACCACACACAAACCCAGACACACATTTACACAATTCAAATACACAACTACTCATTATGTGAAAGCTCTGTCTTACCAAGATTAATCTCACAAACAAAAAACATTACTCAACATAAAGTACTAGTTATTCAATATTATTAATGTGTATTAGCAGTATTAAGTATAAAGCAGTATTAATGTGATCTTAAACCTAGTGCCCGAAATTTTGGAGCTTTAAAATCTCGGGCACTATTCACTGCCATTATAAAGTTGGGAAGAGCTATGATATTACTTAATACAACTGATTCTGTTTGTCTGAAAGAAGAAAATCATATACAGAATGGCTTAAGGGTGAGTAATTGATGGACTACATTTAATTTTTGGGTAAAGTACCCCTTTAATTTAGAATACAGCCTTAAATCTAAGGTGTTTTCTGGATTTAAAAGGGATAAAATTGAATCATAATAGAGTCAATTGAAATAAACAGCCATTATGAGCCGTTATGAGCCATGATCACATGACTAACCCGCTGCAGTATTTCAGTGTTCAGTAGCATTTGCACATCTATGCTGGTGGTGTCTTCTTTAGCCTGAGAGCTCAGACTGCAGGATATAGTTAAACAGACTCGGCCCGGCCGATCACAGTCCTGCAAACACACAATCTCCATCAGAAACACACAAACTGCAACACATGCCATGTGAAGAGACCAGCTGTGGTGAGGTGCCACGAGAGGATCAACTCACTAACAGCTAACAAGTTTAGGCTGTAAGAATGTTTTCCTAACGTTTCCATTAAGTTACAAAAACATTCAAAATGTTGTTTTGCGTTTTAGTATTTAGTTAAATGACATTGCTGCTTGGAACGTTATTCAAAATCTTTGTTTTGAATGAATGAAATGAATGTTTTTTAAACATTCCACTAACACCAATTTTTAATATATTTGTTAAAAACATTACTGCAAGAACTTTTACAAAATGCAGGGAACACTGTTCTGAGAACATTCCCTATTAGCATTATTAATGTATGAGCAAACCACCAAATAACAATGAATCTGTATTTGCAGACCATTGTAACAGTTGGTTTCTGTCGTACCAGAACTTTCCTGCCAGATTTGGTGAAGAAGCTGAAGATGGTGTGAAAGATGGTGTTCTTGTCCTGCGGGATGGTGCAGGGTGTCGGGTTCCTGTGCCAGCTGCAGTTCCCTCCTGACACCTGCACACAACATCAGATCAGAATGAACTATTCAAATAAAAAGACATAATAATAATAATAAATTATTTTGTGTTTGTCATGAATATGCATGTGGGAGGCGGTTTACAGCACTGCAGTGTGGAACTGTGAGAAATGCCAGTGATTGGGTGCGATTATTAGCAGGTGATGTGTGAAGACGCCCACAGTCGTCCAGTCATCTCAGACCTGCTGAGCTATTCAAGTAACAACAGGAAGTCGAGTCCCAGAGAGAGTTCAGAGGCTTTCCTCCGACAGCTCGGCCCATCTGGACTGATTTACTGTCATGCTGTTTCTGCCCTCGGGAAACAATTAACCTCTTCCTCTTACCACTATTCTTTCCAGTCAGACCTCCAGCGAGGAAACATCGAAATACTTCACATTGTCTTCTTTAATGTCACGAGATCGCAAAGATCTCCTGTTACACGTGATTTTATGAGCACGGTAAAATGCCTCTCATATCTATTCTAAAGCAGCACTGCCTGAGGTCTTCTCAGATAGACTGATGTGAGGGACAATATGAGACCCGTGCCGGCAAAATGAGTCGCTGTGAGCAAACCTTCAAAAATGAGTTCTCCATTTTCACATTCTCCATTAAAAAAAACTTAAAGTGATAAACTTATCTTTCATTGCAAACTAAAAATATTGATTATTCTAACCGTAAATGTAGATCTAAATGACATCAGAATACTCAATACTCGTGTGTGCTCTGTATTTGGATCAGTGAGGGTATTTCTAACTGCACTGTGTGTTTGTTTTGTCAGTGTGAAGTGGAGAATCTTTGCTTCTCTTGATCTGACAGACTCTGTACACACTGCCACTGTGCTACAGGTTAGACGGGGTGAACAGAAGCTTTTGTGTCCAGGTGTCTCATTCCAGCACTTTCTCTAATTCCCTCTGATAAATGATTCCATATGAAGCACACAGGCTGAGATATATTTCTGCCGTGTCCATTCGCTCACAATAAACAGGCTGATTCTGACCCCATCCAGCAATGTGGTCAACATAAGGGTTAAACCAACATCATATGCAGGGCTGGTGTTCAATTTCTGCCTGTTGAAATGAAGTTTATTGTGAGACGCTTTTCTCTGCAGCTCTATAAACTCTGTCCATCATCTCTGTACTAACTAATCCTGAGGACAGTGACCCTGCTAAACTCTCCAGACCTACAGCACTGTATGAGAACACACTGTCCCGCTTACTGTAGATACCGTACAGATGAAGGACAGCTTTGTACATTCAGCTGAATTATTGACCAGAATCCAGGAAAAATATGATCCATTAAACTTCAATAATGCAATAATCCAATGTTTATTTTTATCTTAAACCATGATTTTCTTGAAAACACTACCACGTGTGCAGAAGTATTCACTCACATTGACTCACAGACTCATTTAAAGGTACAGCAGGCAGTTTCAGAGAGACTAGCAATAGCAAGCTAGCTTTGAAAGCATAAGATCCCACCCACCCTTCAGAGCTCACCAAAGCCACGCCTCCTCCAACACATGAATGCATACATCATGTGACAGGCAAGCAGGACATCCAATCACTGCACTGGGTCTGTGCAGTGTCATACTCACCTGTGTGTCAGTGATATGGAACATGTCTGCTCCGCTGGCAGACAGACGGTTGGGAATTCTGATGTCCACTCTGGAGCCTGGCAGTCTGCTGGGCCCGCTGTTTATCACCTACACAAACACCAGCAGAGAAATGAAGACACTTCGTTTAGCACACACAACAAGAACACAACAAACAGTTCATTCTTCATTACAACATTATGCATTTTTATTACATTAAAGAAGGAGATTTGTTGCATGGGACCAATCAAAACTGTTAATTATTAGACATTATACAGCACATATTTCTGACCAATCAGAACCAAGAAATCTAGACAGCCAATGATATCATATGATTTTACACTGTAATCACAGTATCAGATTACTAAGTAATGTCTGAAAATTATTCCTTCTTATTTTAGATGACCAGATAACGTGCTGAATACTGTACATATACTGTACTTTTACAGTACACATTCAGCGCCGCACAGCTTTTTCTAACGACATGACACATTGTGTTTTGTGAACTATGAGCATGTGAACTTTATATAGTGTATATAACAGCTGATATACTGCATGCATCGCAGGAAGGAACGCATGCGTGTGAATCAGAACTCATCATCTGCTGCTGGTACCTGAAAGGTGAAGTTCAGCGGCTGGAAGCTGCAGTCCAGATCATCCAGATGAATAAAGCGCGACGGGTCGATGGAGTTTCCGTACACAAATGATGACGGGTTCACCACGCTGCACACACAGCCACACAGTTACTATGGTAACCCCTCATTGTGTTATCTGTTAATGATCATCACTTAATGTGATTCATCTGATGGATCTTTCATCTGTTAGTGTGTAGCTGTCACAAATGCAGCTTTTGATATTTTAAAGTCCCTCTGTAATTGATCATTTTGATCATTAGAATGACATATTTAAACTTCATGCACTAATAGCTTGAATGTAACTCTACACCCTTGTTCATTTAGCATATGTGGACTCATTAATATGCAAATTAGGTGTTAGGTATCTGTATATTGCACTGGTTCATCAATATGTCCTTAATGAAATGTTTCTGTTCATATATTAATTAGTGAACATTGTCATACACACAATGTCAACCTGCTGAAGGACAGTAAAGAGACTCTGCTCAGGTTTCAGTGTTTCTCTGAGTGTACAGCTGAAGTGTATCTGTGAACTCCAGCCGGAGTGTGTTAGTATCAGGCTGTACATCTTCCTGCACAACATGTTGTGTATATAAAGCCTCATTCACGTCTTTACAACGAGTGTTTTAGATAAGACTCTGAAACACACCACAGCTCTCATGAGTCGTGTGCCAAAAACTGCATCTGTAACACGTGTCTCTACTTTATCAGTGGATTTCTGTCAGAGTCGTGTTCTTAAAAGTTGTTAAAACGCTAGTTTAGCCCAAAATAAAGTCTGTCCTACTCCATCCCGTCATTCCAAACCTGTTTGTCTTTCTTCAGTCGCACACAAAAGCAGTTGAGCAGTTTTTAGCTGTTCATTTCTGTACAACGACATGAACTCTTCCATCATGCAGTGAAGATCTTACCCAGTGATGGTGGTGTCCACCTCATGTATCAGAGGAACCCACAATTCCAGCGTGTTATCCTGAAGTTTACTCTCATGTTCTGGATTAGCACTGAGAAAAAAAACATTGAAATTTCATCTGAAATATCTGTGGTCACATGATTTCTCATCGGTCATGCTGATGTTATTAGGATGAGTGTACAGTATGTACAGTATGTTGGATTACAGTCCCTCCTGTAAGAGAGCCAAATGTGCATTATGGGAGTTCTTGACTCACAGAGAGTCACAGAGAGTGTGTAGTACACGTCTGAGGAATGAAACACATCTGGCTGACATTAGATTAACATCAAGCAAAACCACTCTTTTCTCTTCAAATAGCCAAACAGGGAAAAGTCCAAATGTGTAATCTATCCAGTTAAGTTCTAATGCAATGATGTGGACCATGTTTACTTAAAGTTAAGATGTAAATATTGTATTTCCAAGAGGATGAAGTTGGATTAAATCAAGCTCACCTTTTAGCATGTACTAAAAATACCAGCGTCTCATTTTCACCAGACAGATGACTTGTGTCAAAAAGCACCGACAGATGGTACTGAGAAAAGATAGAAACTACAGGATTAGACGTCAGAACAGAAATGTACAGCAATGAACAGATGTCACTCGAAATAACAAGTGTAAAGTTTGTGTATCTGTGGTGATACCTTGGTCTGAGCTCTCATGAAAGGAAATCCCACACTGCACTTCAGAAAGTCCAGTTCAACCAGAACACAGGAAATGCCCTTCTCTTCCTGAAGCCACAACACACAGAGAACACAGTGAGAGTTATTGATTTGCTGAGACCCCAGTAAAACCAGTAGGAAAGCCAGTACTTTATTTATGAAAATAACCAAACACTAAGAAATATGTTTACTGCTCGCTTTGTCTTAAAATTGTACTGCTTGCTTTGTCTTATTTTAAAGAAGACATCCTGAGGCCCCCTTGGAAGTTTGCTGAGGCCCCGTGTTGGGCCCCGCCCCCCTGCTTGAGAAACACTACAGAGGACCTCCACTGCAAATTAGGAAAAGATTTACACAAAAAATCAGTCATTTCCCTGAAACAGACTCTAACTTAAGATATCAAAAATGCAAAACAATGGAAAAATGGAACATGCTTTAGCTAAGTCATAAATAATAAAACCCAGACTGTATTCTCTCTCTCTCACACACACTTTCTCTAAACACAGCAGAACCGCACCGGCTGGTCTGTGTAAACAGTCGTGCTTTGACCTCGTGAGCAGTGCGCATTACTGGAGCGAGAGTTCATGAAGTCGTTCTTTATAGTCCAAACTGACTGAGAGAAACAGAGCTGCACACTGCAGGAATACATCAGGGTCACGTCAAAATCAGACATCATCAAACTCCTGGAACAATAAGAAGAAACGCGTGCTAAACTCTACGTGAGGTTTAAACTCCCTCGTGTGTTCCTCATTCTCAAGTTTATATCAGAGCTATTTCAGCCATGCTGCAGAAATAACCAGATCTGCTGCTGAGGCAAATACATCAATAAACAGAAGCAGAAGAGTTTGGGATTCCCACCTAACAATTGTAAGCTGCAAGAACGTTTCCCTAACATTTCCATTCAGTAACCAAAACGTTAAACCTTTTTTTTTTTAAACTTCTGAGAACATTCAAAACACACTTTTTAAACGTTATTGCATATTCAAATTTTTTTTAATTCTGTAATGTTTTTTTAAATGTTCCACTAACTACTTAAGAATAATGTTTTTTGATTTATATGCATATAATGTTAAAAAAATTTTCTTCTAACATTACTGCAAGAACATTTTTTAATACTTTGAGAGAACTTTTAGAGAATGTTAGCCAACGTTCTGAGAACATTTCCTGTTAGCTGGGTTGTTGGTGAATGTCATGTTTCCTGCACTTGGCAGCTGTCTGGGGACGAGTTTGAGGTTTTGGGCTCATGTATGATGTATGTTTGGATGGTTCACACTGACACTTGCTTTAGCTGTGTGTATGCTAACTTACAGCAGGGCACCTCTGGGGCTCTACGGGTGACACGCGGGCCAAATCTGCCCCCTTAATCTCTTTATATTAGCCTACAATTGATTTATATTAAACGTGTGTTTTGTCAACTGATACATGTAAGTGATTTTGCGCTAAATTCAGTGGTGACTTTAAAGCAGTTAGTGGTCTGCTGTCCACATCCAGACTGGAAGAAGCACTTTCAAATTTTCTGGCTGTAGTTCATCTAACCCAGTTTACCAATTATGATATAATAAAGAGCAGATATTGAAATATGATTTGATGACGTTTTGATGATTTCTATTTGAACAATCCAGAGGAGATAATCTGAAGAGCATACAGCTCTTACAGCATACATACAGCATACATACATACATACATACATACAACTGACATGCAGCGTCTGGCACATGTCATTAAACAGAATTTACGATTATGTTCGCTTCTTATTCAGCACTTTTTATCCAGCTGTCTTCATCCTGTCTTCTTAAATAAGCATCACTGACACACAAGGTCTCCTCCAGCAGGAGAGCCCGAGAGCTCGAGTACAAGAGCAGTTGAGGAATCTCCTCTATCTCCTGAGTTCAGAGGCATCACTGTGCAAACAGTTGCTTTCCTGCAGAGGAGAGCTGGGAAGTGTGTGTGTTTACCCATTAACCAGCTGGTATGCTGTGAAAGACAGCAGAGGCCTGTCTCTCGTCTCCCTGCAGACAGCGTGACATCATCACGCTTGTTCTTTTATTCTGTTTTTATTCAGCAGATTAGCCTGTTTTTTACAGTCATGGGCAACAGTTTATATAGCTGGTCCACAAAAACAGCCTCCTGTTGTCAGCTGAACGAGCATGCGAGCGGCAGACAGCGATCTGAAACCCACGGCAAACAAACATCTTTCTCTCACTAAATCAGGTAACATGACAAACTAACATTAAATAATTCATATTCATGAGCTGCAGCTTGCAAAACAATGTATATGATAAAAATGTAAGACTGACATTTTTGCTTTTCTGTCTTTTTCCATCATCTCCTTTCTAAATTTGTCCACTGTTTATTCCAGTACTGATCATTCAGTAGTTTACAGTACTGATCATTCTGTGGTTTACAGTACTGATCCTGCTGTAGTTTACAGTACTGATCGTTCAGTAGTTTACAGTACTGATCATTCTGTAGTTTGCAGTACTGATCATTCAGTAGTTTACAGTACTGATCCTGCTGTGGTTTACAGTACTGATCCTGCTGTAGTTAACAGTACAGATCTTTATGTTATGGTGATTGTATTCAGGAAAGGAGATGTTATGATTGGTTGCTGCTCTCTAATGTGTGTGTTATTCAACAGAAACATTAACAGACCTCAGATGATGTATTGGCAGTGTGTCTCTGAAATACTGAAATACACTCCTAAACTTTGTCTTCAGCCAGCGTGATTCTCCCAGTCAGCTCATTTACTGCTTCATTAACCCTGAGATGAATCTGTTTGTTTGGATGATTTCACTTCACCTTTTCAAATAAAGAAAGGATAAGACAGTGTTTCTTCTAAAACCAATTCACTGCTGCAGACGGTTTGAGTTGCAAGACAAACACACACACGACGGGACCCACGATAAAACAAGAGTCGAGTTCACACCTGGCATGCTGGAGCATTGAGGAGCCCTGAGGGAGGAGATCTGACCTAACTTCACTGCATGTAGACGGCTACATCAACACAGACAACGTCTTGCTGTGCAGGTGTAATCAGAGGGGTCTTACTGCACATACAGTACTAAAACAACAATCAACGTGCCCAAAAATCCTGTCACAACAAACGTCCACCTGAAACTCTGTTTCTGTTCAGCAGTTCTGAAGTATTTACTCATAGCAGTGGATGGTAATCGAGGAAAGTGCCACAGAAATTATCCAATGAAATCTGAGACTGTAAAACAACGTTAGGAGCGCTATCGGAATCAAAACACAAACACGAGGGAATATAGAACGAAACGGGAGCATTTTAAAAACATTCCAGATAAAGTTTGTGTATGATGGAGGAGGCCACTGAACTTCCTGCATTCAGAAGGAAAGAAAACAAAAGATTCCTTATAGCGATGAGAACGAAGATGAAAAATGAAAAGACCTTTTCCTGGGTTTTTAAAAACATTCAAAACTGGACAACACTGTAAAACACTGGAAATGTACTGAAACTCGTATAGTTTTAGGTGTGATATAAGCGTATTTAAATGTTTTTTTATTAATACCAATTACTATCAAATTATGAATTTGATGCAGAATCATGATTATTTTCTTTTTTTGCTTCTGCTTGTATTCTTGCATTTGCTAGTTTAATACATTTCAATGTATTAAAAACCTGCTGCTTTGTTTCCCGTGTGCTTAACCATCTTGAGAAGATTTTTCCTGAATCCTCAAATCAAAGGAGGAAGTATCCTCTCTCGTCCTGCTGATAACCACAGATGTGTGGGGAGAGATGAAGAAGCAGAGCACAAACTCCTGTTTCCAAAACTTCCTTTGCTAAGTGACTGCATATCTCCTCAAATTCTGCATATATCCTTAAATTCTGCATATCTCCTCAAATTCTGCATATCTCCTCAAATTCTGCATATCTCTGTTTCCGTTCTCAGACTGCAAACCCATGCATGTCAGATGCTTATCACAGGCAAAATGATTGCTCTACCCCCAGACATCATGTATGACCTTCACTCTTCACTCACTCTTTGTAGGTAGTTGATGTAGTGAACTTCTCTGGAGAAGTTCAGGTAGATGTTGGTGTCATAGGCGTCATCACCAGCGTTAGAGATGGTTAGATTTAATGACACATTTTTCACCCCGCCGAGTGCAAGATGAGGTCTGACGTATCGCCTGAGAAAAGAGAGAAACAGATGAGAAAAGAGTGAGAGAAACTCTTGATAGTCTCATGAGATCTCAAGAACATCTCCGGGTTACATTTTACCCTAAATTTTAAAGAAATTACAACATATATTTTTCTTAATAAAAATCATAATAATTAAGGAACATATGTAGAGAAATCTCTCGTCTGCTCTTTAAACACTGTAGGAAATGAATAGGATCTGTTCATGACTCAGATCAGACTATGAACAAAGGGGTCCAGATCCAAGACAGAGCTAATAAATGACATCAGAAACAAGTGAGAGCCAACCATGTGTCCACACCCGCCTACACTCGAATGATGTAAATGTACTGAAATGGGCCGCTGAGCAGAACCAGAAGAGTAGAAACATCAATAGAGGAGAAGACCAGAGGAGAAACCAGAGGAAACATCAGTGAAGGAGAAGAGCAGAGGAGAACCAGAGGAGAAACCAGAGGAGAAACATCAGTGAAGGAGAAGAGCAGAGGAGAAACATCAGTGAAGGAGATCAGAGTCTTTACCCAGAGAGAAGCAGTTTCCCATGAAGCTTCAGGTCAGCAGCACAATCCTCAGACAAACAGTTCTTCTCAAACCACGTCTGTGACGATTCAAACAGAAACAGGATGTTTACACAGTGTTGCTCAGTTTTATCTGAGACAGGAAAGCAGTTCTAGCGGGGCTGTTGTGCTAGACTTCACACACTGTGTTGAACACACAACTGGACAGTTCTCCACTAGCCTTCAAACTGCTGCTATCTGAGCAAGCGTACTGAACCAGAAAGTGGCGTGTGTGTTATTGTTGGATGGATTTGGACGTTGACACTCTGGCTTTAGCTTTACAGACAAACTATAGCTGGTGGGCAAATAGCTGCTAATAGCCTCAGATTCCATCATAATAGATTCCTGACACGCTAAATGATGCCAGCTACAGTACAGTGAAGAAAGATATGAACTAACATGGGAGGGGGGTTATGAAGTGAGTCTCTACATTCCTCTCACAAAACGTCAACTGTCATTATAGAGTGATAACCAAAAACACATTTATAACTGCAGAAAAAGGTCGTTTCTGACATTCAAAGCCACTGTGACATGCTGAAGAAAAACTAGTTCAAGGTCAAAAATATTTAAAAAGACGGTATTATAATATTATACAGACAAATTATTAAAATGTTGAAAAATGTTTTGTAAGGTCATACATTCTATGTCATACCACATGGCATGTGAAGATTTGACTTTAAGAGATCGCAGGTTAAATGAATACAAATGAATATGTTGTTATAATCATGACACTTCTTTACAGTGTGCAGGATTCGAACCTCATTCCGTGTGGCGATCTTTTCTCCTTTCTTCCAGCGCAGAACCGGAGTTAAAGCAGGAAGGCCACGGTCTTGAGATCCATTCAGAACATGTTTTCCTAAACTGTACGAAGCCTCGAACACAATGGATGTGAACACATCCCTGACCTCCTTCTGCAGACACACACACACACAAATTAAAATGACTAAATGCATCTTACAAATGACCAGAAAACACTCGTCTAGTGATTCAAGTCAATGTGAAATGGGACTCGAGATTAAGAAGAAATATTTCAGAGAAGTAAAAAGTTAGTGTATAAAAATACAAAAATGTTTTCTTTGGAATAATGTTCAAAAATGAATAATTTATAATAAGATCTGGAACATTAATTAAACAGGTTAAATGTTGACTTTAAATGGGCTGATATCACATACTGTACACACACACACACAAATGTCTATGATAACTGTATTGATTAATGACCCATATCGCAAGCATCTCATCCAATCAGTGACTGTATAACTGACTGTGTGAAGAGCTGTATAGCTGAAGTTCTGCTTCAGAACAGCATTAGGAAAGTGCCCGACCACAACACACTTCATCTACACTGTTCTGGTAAACGGACCGCAGCCTGAGGACTGGAACACAACATGGAAACAGCCACACGGAGGACTGAACAAGATCACATCTCCACATTCATTACTGGACACTAGGAAGAGAGGAACGTGGAAATATCTGAGTTCTCCTGTGTTCTCTCTCTTCTCCTGTCCATCACACAGAACCTCTTCCCAACTAACAGGGAATGTTGTTAAAAGTTATCCAAAAAAGTTCTTAAAGTAACCTTCATAGAACTGTTTTTAACATTATATGCATCAAAGCATTAAGTTGTTAGACTAAAATGCTGGAACATTTTAAAAACATTACATGATTTAAAAAAATGTTTGCATAACGTTCTTATAACCAAGCTTCTCCGGGTTTATCAGTTTCCATTTGTCCACCCACCCATCTCTTCTTCATGAGAAGAAGCTTTCATATCATCCTCTCCTGCCAGCTAGCAGATCTACAGCTCCACATGCTGATGGAGATATGACAGGAAGAGACGTGTGCCAGCTGACTGGACAAGCTGCATTAGACAACCTCCATTAAACCCCATTAAACAAGTTAAAAAGAGAATGAAGACAAAACTGTTCCTGGAGCTGAACTGGTAGAGCAGTGTGTTAGCAGCATACAGGTGGTGGATTGCTAGTTATGAATGAGTGTGTTGTGATATTCAGTTGAACTGAATGATTACCACATACACATACAACTGTTTTAACATGGCACTCCAAAGTAATTCAATTTTCTACAAACTACAAAAATACAGAAATTGTAGTAAACTGTAACATTAGAAGGTCTACAAGTAAAAGAACATTTGTGCTTCCATAAACACATCTTATGTGATTAAAACTAGATGAACCGTTTCATGCCCACTGAACTGTTGACAGCCTGCATGTATAGTGTCTGGATTCAGGGGTTTGTTACAGTAATGTGCCTGTGTCGTAAAAGAAACAATTTAATGTTCAATGTGATACAAGGAGCTTGTGTATGTCTCAGGTCTCTTGATTCAGCTGTGATTGTATCAAATAGACCCTGCAGCGCCCGACCGATGACCTCACCCAGGGGAGCCCTAAAGATCAGGAGCCGACATGTAGTCTGCAGGAACAGACTCTGTACCACTTTCACTGGAGCACATGTGAACTGAGGGCCATGAATGACCTCTTGTTCCCCAATAAAACAAGATTAACTGAGCACCAACATCATTTACCATAATCACCATTCCAAAAATAATCTCCAGACAAAATAAACAGTCAAGTAGAGATAAGCAGCGCTGTTGTGTTATCTGGAGCGATCAGAACTCCTGCTCTACTGTACTATAATACTTTCCTTTATTCCACTTTAATGTTCATAGACAACTACAAGAAAGCAATTTACAGGGTGATTTATTGACGCATGTAAACACTGGGAGTCACAGCCAGTGGCATCAGTCTGAATTAGGAAGATGGAATTCTTTAAAAACGTTTCAATAACATTAGATGACCAATAAAATCTGACAAACATGGTATCATAAACTTTCTGTAAAAAACTGTATCGAGCAGTGAATCGCACACTGCGTTAAAGTCACCATTAAAATCTAAATATACTGTTCATATTTCCTTATGGAATATTTATACACGATTTATCTATGCATGGCATTATTTTTATAATAACGAATAATGTATATTCATGTGCCTAAATTTATTCTGTTGCGGTTTTAACTCTGAGAATAAATGCCATCCGCTCACTTTATCACTCTGTGTCTCCAACTTTCTGGAGTCACTCCCACTGTAGTCTGGGACCTTTATATCGTCCATCTTCCCCCTCCAGTAAAACTGCCACAGCAAACCGGAGACGCACACAGAGACGCGACAGGAACAAGAAGCCCCTTCACATCAGACAGTAGATGTCATATCTGAATCTGTTATTAGCTCACAGTTAATAATCACTGCCGCCCGACCCCTGGATTCCACTTCTTTCTACTACAGAACAGATTCCCACAGATGGATTTAAATATCAACGTCCCCATTAAAATAAAGTGTGAAAGCAAGGGTTAAACTTCACCACCCACACCATGTTATCATGTGTTTTCATAAGTATTCATTTAACGATACTCAAAAACAGTATTTTCATAACACATAATAAGGAAAAAGCTGCTCCGTCATGCAGTTAAGCACCTATATAATAAACAACATGTGTATAGGACTGAATTATTTGGAAATCTGTTTGTAATTAGTGGTTGTTGTGCAGGAAAGCATCATAATTATTATTGCTCATATTTAGGGTTTTAGGGTTTTGGAAAGGCCCTAATCAAAAGTTTTCAGATCTGGTGAATGATGCTTTCCACGCTGTTTATAGTCTATCAATGAAACTTTACATCTATAGAATGACCATCACTGCGTTTTGTGTAAAAGCTGCATTACCAAACAAGACAGAAGGTTTGCAGGAAAATTTGTATTGTTGGTCATGTGCTGCTGTGAGATTTCATTTGACGCTGTCATCCAGAACTCATTGTGTGATTAAAAACCTCTACAGTCACGAGAACACAGAATTCAGTTCCCATAATCACCAGAGCAACAACCTCACATTTGAGGATCATTCAGTCTGACCTCGTGCCTCATGGAGACAGCGGCTGTTTGGATGATAACAGCTTGAGAAGATTCTGCTTGGAGTTCCACACAAAAACATCTTGATGAACCTCAGAGAAAACTGTTTAAATCATATAATTAAATGATGGTATTATAAGTGAAGACAATTAAAGGGATAGTTCACAAGAAAATTCTTCCATCAAATGAGTAAATGATGGAGTAATTGACATTTTTGGGTGAATTGTCCTTTTAAAATAATCATTGATCCAGAACTGTTTTACTATACAGGGTTTTTGAGGCCCTTTAAGTAAATCCCATGAAAACATATCACTCCAAAATTGAGAAAATTAATACAGTTGCGTGAGGAAAATTCTCTATTTTAAAAATCATGACAAAGCACCAAGATCTGTAAAATCACTGTAAACAAAACAATTCCTCAATCCTTTTTATTTATTTAGGTTGAAATATGAACCAAACATGTTACTGAGATTAACTCAGTAAACTGGTTAATGATTTTCTAAAAAACTAGAGAAGCAGAAGCAGGAGGGTAAAATTCAAGAGACACTCTTGAAGTTCTTTGTTTTTGTGCCAGTATGAGCAGACTTGTATTGCTAGAGGCTTTGATACAGCAAACCCGTCAGTTACTCTTGAAGATAAACAGAACAGCTGAGCTCAACTCCTTCAGCTCTTTAGGGAAGACAGAGGGGATGATGTCATCTCTGCAGCGGCGATCATGATTGGCTGCAGTTTCTGCTCACATGACTTTCACCAAACTATTCCAAGTGTTATTAAACACACACACAGTCCTCACAAACTGGGGCTTTGTCGAGATCAGGACCTTTTAAGATAATCTCATCCTGCTATTCAGTTTTTCTTGCACTGTAAGATTTCCTTTTAAGGGAATACGTATGTAAGACATGTATTATGTTAAGTTATGTTGAACATCTGAACTTCGGCAGCACGAGAACTCTCACAAAAGACGTATGAAACAATAGTGTTGCCTGCAAAATACAAAAGCTTTAGTGAAGGTTAGCACAGATCGATCTCAAATGAATGAAACATGATGAAGTTTGTTCTCTTCCTAATGTTCTCAACTAAACACAACTGTTAATGTATATCCTATAACAGAGACAGATATCTGTTCAAAACGCTTAACTCGACCTCGCCTTAAAGTCGAAATAGACTTTAGCTTCACAGACCATTAAAAAAAACAAACAAGAATCACATTGACGGGAGGACCAGAATACAACAGAGAACTAGAGTAGGAAACCACCCAGCATCCACCCATATCTCCATAGCAACTGCCCAGCAATACATTCAAATATTACCCAGAGCACCTTAACATCGCAGCTGCCAGTTAAAAGTGCAACCTCATCAAATTTACTGCAGAAAGAAGAAAAAAACACCATGCTGAAACAAATCATCTTAAGGTTCTCAGCTAGTCTTCCAGCCTGGTGAAGATAGTTAGGCAGGTTTGTTTAGATGATTTGAAAGTGCTCTAGGCATTTGTCAGCTTGGCCAGACTGAGAGACCAAGACAGACCAGTTTTAATTGTCTTGTGATAAACCTGTGACACCCTGATCCAATGAAATATCTGTCAGACTATCTTTAATCAACACCATCCCACGTGGAATTAATAATATGATACATAAATATCATAATTGTGATGAAGAACACAAATCACGCAAGGTGAGAATTAAAGTCTGCGTTGCGTGTCTGCAAACATAAACAGATGTGCATGTGTGAAAAGCCATAAACTACAGCATAAACCTCAGCACGCCAATCCAGTCTGTGATAGATTTATATTTCCACTGTGAAAAATTTATTAATATCACGCAAACAAGGTCTCTGGTAAAGCTGCATTTGATTCTTACAATAGAAGTTCTTAATCACACAGAATAAACCTGCTGTGAACCATGAACATGGAAGTATTCCTCAGATCTTTCTCCAAAGTCCACAAGTTCATCTCAAACTGATGATGAATTACAGACATTCATTCCTGAGCTGTGAATCCATGTACAGCGTCACCTCATTTCATAAACAAATCAAACCCGCAGCTCTCCAGCAGCTCAAAGCTGCGCCAAAACACAGAAGAACCTGATGATGCCAAACTGAACACAATGCTTCAGACATGCTGTGATGTGTTTAGAGGTTAGTAGAAATAAAATAATGCTTGAAGCCCATTTAAAGATACAATGAAATGGTTTGAAAGAATGAAACAGAAATGGTGGGGACAGAGGGGCATATCAAAGAGCTACTGTATTCTTTAAACAGCTAAATAGTTTAGATATATCATCAAACCACAAATCATCAAATTGGTCTAAAGTTTCTGGTCTCTCTCTTAAATAAAACAGCAGGGCAAACACACACATTCACTCATGGTAATTTGCTACCACCAGGTCACCTGCATGTCTTTGGACTGCAAAAGGAAAACAGGGAACCCTTAGGAAACTCGATTTTGTTGGATGTAAAATTGTTTTGCATTGTGTTTTGCATTCTAATCCAATCAGAAACAGTTATATATCACAGGAGTATTCTAATCCAATCAGAAACAGTTATATATCACAGGAGTATTCTAATCCAATCAGAAACAGTTATATATCACAGGAGTATTCTAATCCAATCAGAAACAGTTGCATTTAAATAATGCTAGTTTAAAAAAAATTACAAATAACAAAATATACAGTAAGGAAAATTCATTAAGAATCACCACTCAATAAAAAAAATAAAAGTAGTGTCTGGACACAATACAGTAATGACTGTTTTAGAGGGAAAATGTCATAAAAATAATCACAATGCACAAAAGCTTTGATTTTTGGGGATGAAATGTGATCCTTGACAGGTTTCAAAGGGATAAAAGATAAGTTATTACAGCGAGAGGAGAACAATTCATCAATGACTTGTGAAGCTGTTGGGCCAAGATACACACACACTTAACACACCAAAAATGTAAGAGTTTTGTAACTTTCCACTGTGCAAGAAATACTCTAGAGTTTAGCATGACAGACAGCAGTGTCTGTTCTTTTGGAAGAGACTCTGGAGTCTCAAGTTCAGTATGATTTCCTTGCTTTTTGCTTCAAATGTCCCCTGTAGATTTCTGTCTATGTAAACGCCTGTAAAAACTGATGTGCTCTGAAGTTTTACTCACTCAGTGAGCAGGTGGGTCATGTCAAACGCTCAGCAAGTGTGAGGAGAAGGAATGAAATGCCTGACTCCTGCTTCTCATTTCCAGAATTCCAAGCCAGTCCCCTTCAAACCACCTCTTCCCTGACTCAAAGCAGTCGCTTTATCTGGCTGAACTTTATGGTTCCTCTGAAGTACTGGTCAGCGCTATAGACCCAGGAAACAAACCAGCTAACAATCCTTAACATTTCTATTACATAACGAAACGTTACAAATGGTACTTTATGTCCAAAATGTTCAGTTTCTACGATGTTAAACCCAATTCAAGAGCACTTCACTACACCAAATCTGGTTTGAACCACAAATGAAATAGTTTAAGATACGGGCCCTGCTTGGCATCAGATTATATCTGTATGTTTAATTTCATTGGTTATCTACAGTACATTTATCCAACTGTGTAAAGCAATTTCTATGTCTGCTATTGCCAGAGATTTGACACAAAAACAAGAGATCACATGACTTCCTTATGTTGATGGAAGGACTTCCTGTTTCATCATATATGTATATGTTCTACTGTATCTCAGTTTCTTTTTGCATCCACTCCTGAATCTACAGCAGAACACATGATACTGCAATCTATACAAAAATACAAATTTACATATTACAATAAAGTTCAATTTGTTAAAATGTTGAATTATAAAATAATAATGACCAATACGGCAGCATTTATTAATCTTGGTTACTGTTCATTTCTGTTGTATGTGTGAAAACACAACCAGGAAGAAAGAAGAGAAAAAACATCTATAATTCATTTCGCTTCCACTGCGAAGACAGACGTCTTTCCCCTGAAATCAGCGAGAAATTAAACAGGCATTCGGCTGTTTCGTATGAAAGTTCCTTCATCTGTAACGGTCTCATTTAATCAGAACTCTGTGTTTCCGAGTCTTTCCATGACATTTATTGTTGGTATTATGGTTTTTTGCATTTAATATTTTTCCGTCACTGTGTTTTAAAAATAGCAGCTCTGGTTTGGTGAGCGTGTTTAATGGGAGACAGCTGGATATAATTACCTTCCTGCCCTGTGAATACATTGTATCAGCTTTCTTGGCCGGGGGTAAATGAAGGCTGTGGAATGGCACTGGGGGAATTGCGGTGTTGTGCGGGGCAGTTACAGACAGCAACACAAAGCCGACAGTGTGGCTGGCAGCCGGTCCGTCATTCTCTTACTGAGTCAAGACCATGAATACCATCAAATCAGAGAGTGTATGTGTGTGTGTGTTTGAGAGAGTGTATGTGTGTGTGTGTGTGAGAGAGAGTGTATGTATGTGTGTGTGTGTGTGTGTGTGTGTGTGTGAGAGAGTGTATGTGTGTGTGTGTGTGTGTGTGTGTGAGAGAGTGTATGTATGTGTGTGTGTTTGAAAGAGTGTATGTATGTGTGTGTGTGTGAGAGAGAGTGTATATATGTGTGTGTGTGAGAGAGAGAGTGTATATATGTGTGTGTGTGAGAGAGGGAAATAGTATTAATGCTGTGTCACTTTCACTTCTAAAACTCTGTAAGCTGCCTAACTAGAAAACTTGAGGAGGAGTATGAACTCTGACGAAACCTGGTAAACTCTTATTTGCAAAGAATATTTTTGTTAAGAGAACATGAGCGTGTGAAGTTGTTACCTATGTGAGTGTTCTAAAACAGGCACACTACATGATTCAGTGCGGCATTAGAATGCAGCTGTCTAGGTAGAGTTCTGAAACACAGAATGTGACATAACCTGTGGGCATTATGAAACATCCTTTTATATCTCTACATCTTTGTATCAGTACAGGATGAAGTTTGTGGGTTTGAGATCTTAACAGTGTCAAAGTTGTGTACTCACACAATATTTTGGTATTGATTACTATTCTTATTTGCCCTCTACGTGCACTACCTCAAATATTCCTGCTGGAGAAACAGGCCACATACAACGACAAAGGCTGTGGAGCAATTGAGGTATTTATGAGGTAAACACAGTAAAGGCAGCTGTAATACGAGCTCTGTAGAGATTCAACATACAGTGTGTATTACAAACCCTGAGTGTAATCTTACTCAGAGCAAGACCAGCAGCTCTGAGTGAATGATGTGTGTCACACATGTATGTACACACTAACATTTCATTAACACATAAAACACAGAAGGTCAAGAGCAAGATTCTGAAACTATTTCACTTCCAAATCAAAGCATGTTTAATAAATTATATATCTTCCCTGCATACATACTGTATATACAGTACAATATAGAAATAGACAAAGTATAATATAATGCAGCTAAATATAGAAAAGTAATAGAAATAGAAGACACTAAAGTATAAAGTGTGTATATGATATCCTGTTCCACATGTTTACACTTGACTAATCCTTTAATAAACCCGCTTTCTCTTTTATCTTGTTCACCTCTCTTTGAACTTACGTAGCTTGTAGACTGAGATTATTGTTGGCTCTTCAACGTTAAGAAAATGTTAAATGTTTTCTCATTTGTACGTCGCTTTGGATGAACGCATGAGCTAAACGAACAAATGTAAATATCCCAGAGCTCCCAGTCTGCGTCTGACTGCCCAGACAACACCCGACCATTTCCTTTCTACTGCAGGAAACAGCAGGTGTGGCCGACACACCTCAACAGGAAGTAAAAGTGCCCCTGCATCTGTCTCTGCTGATCTGTGTGTTGATGTTTTATCCTTCAGCATGTCCCGGTTCAGCACTCTTCCCTTTCAATGCACACTGGAAAATCAACATAAGCAGATTTCGACCCATTTCATCTGCGGTGCCAAAAGAAATCATGAACTATAAAGTGAGTGAAAAGTGAACATTTAGCTTCAGAGAAGCTACGTGAAGCACTCAGACAAACCTTCCACACGCTGTAAAGTTCCAGACAACCTTCACCACAAACTCTGACATCCATGATTAGAGAACGCTGAAATAAACATTTGCTTTCTTACGCTCTCAGGTGCTGCTTCACCAAACAGGCAGTTTATCTAGCTAAAAATAACCATACGACGAACATCTGGCAGTCTTGTATTCTATTCCATAAGCAGTGCCAACAGAAACATGTTTAAAATGATGAACATGAAATTGTTACGTAATGCGTCGTCTTTCAGAGGAGGAAACTTCACAGAACTAGACTGTTTACTTGAATTGTAAGAAGCCCTTGTAGCTTCTTGTTTACTTTGGCTAGAGGCTGGAGATGGCCATTCATTTGTCTAACCTCAGTTTGTGTGTGGAGGAAAGGTTGGGTTAAAGCAACCACAGCAATCTTTGAAACAGCAAAACACGGTAAGCGCAAATCCTGCAGTTCAAATATCACCGATTCACACTTCATTCTGGATTCACACTTCATTCTGGACTGTGCACTTATGTGCCTCTTAAAACCAGAAGATTGTGTGGATTCACCGACTGTTCGTCAGTGTTTCTGTGATCATGTCTGTCTGGAGCAACAACAGAATAAAAATAAACATAGTTCCACTACTGCAGTTCAGGAAAATCCACCATCTGGTGCACACTGCATTAAAAATGGCATTTAACCTGGAAAGCTCCAATATAATTGGCTGGCTTATATAACTTTCAGCAGTCATGGTTTGTAGGTCTTTACTAGTCTGGAAACAAAGTTCTGGGTTAATACAACAACACTGATGTGAAACTAGTCACTGGATTGTCCACAGTTTGAAATCAGAAAGTTAAGAAAGTTTAAAATGTTTTTAAACGTTATATTGCTTGGTTATAAAAACTTTATTAAAACTTTAATTCTGTAATGTTTTTAAAACATTTCTGTCTACTAACATTTCTGCAAGAACATTTTCAATAATGTTGAAAGAACCTTTAAAGAATGTTAGTCAATGTTCTGAGAATGTTCCCTGTTCACTCCCTGTATCACACTCATGTGGTAGTGTACTGTAGGACACACACAAAATGTCAAGGACCTGGACTATTGCTGATAAATAAAGACTCAATTTTAAAGTCACTCAAATGCCAAATCCCATTTCAAGACCTGTTTTTAAAAAGGGTTAAAAAAATACTGAAAATTCAAGAGCACATAGAAACAAAGCTCTGCCAATCTAAATATCTTGTCTTAAATCAATAATACATATTCTGGTACATAGATTAACTTTGCTCACAAACCAAAGAAAAGCACAATATGAAGATATCTCCGCAATCAAGATGAAGCTTCGTCCAAACCTTCTTCTGCGTCTCCATAGCTAAATATAATAAACAGAGGCCTCACGTGTGGAACGCTTCAACTGAAAGCAGCTCAACATCACCGGGGGGCCGCACAAGAGCTCCAGCTGACAGAACAATAACTCCCCACAGTTCTGTGACGTTACACCCTGTAGTGGGGTGTGAGGATTTCACTGTGATTTAACAGGGGAGTGTGTTTTTGAAAAGGTCTCTCTGAAGAACCTAGAGGAGAACCAGCTGGTTTCCATTAGCATGCCTCAGCTAGCAAACAGAACTTCTGGCTTCGTGTGGGGAGATGCTAACACCCAGAGAAATGATTGGTCAGATACAGCAGCCAAATCACACTGATGATGGAGATCTGAGCTCCTCTGAACTTACCGACTGAACAAACATGCTCATGCTATGAAACACAGTATAATATTGTTTGACAAACATATCTGAGGTTTTGCGCTAACTAGCATGGGAATTCAATACATAAAAAAACAGTAACTGTTTATAGTTAAATGATTATTACTGATGTTCATGTAGCAATGTGATCAGATTTTTGCCCTTCGACCTGCATTGAAGTAGAAGCTGGAACTGAGACTACAAGATCATAGAGACTTCAACCCCAAGAATACTCTGGCAACTAAACACTAGAACCACTCAGAGCACCTTAGCAACCATGTAGTAACGCACTGGCAACCGCCCAGAACAACCTAGCAATGTGGAGACAGGCAAAAAACACTTGTACTCAGAGAATGTAAAACTCTAATTGTGTGTAAAAAGTGTAGGCTTCCATACTGCCCAGTCTATATAAATACAGCCTAAAAATATCTATAACGTAAGGCAACTAAAGCCATGTCTGACACAACCATTTTAAACGTCTTAGATCACCTCATGACCACAGACACTGTCTGTACACAAACTTTAAACACAATGTGAGCGAAGAAAATACCATATGATAAAGTTTCATCTTTCTGATGTAGCAGACAGAAAATCCACAAATGTTGTCAATTAAATGTAGACTAACAGCAGACACACTGTATCATTCAACAAATGCCACTGCACTATTTTCCAACATTTATGGTAGTAACTCTAGAAACGACTCTAGATTTCAAAGGTCTAGATTTCTAACTTTACAAGTGCAATAGTAATGGTAACTTTTACAAGCACTGGTAAAATAAATAACCAATGACAGAAAACCAGTAGATAGAATTAAGTCTTCTTTTCTCCATATGGAACCTGTAAAGTGTAAATCCTGAAACAGTCAGACGAGGCTCGTCTACTGACAATGGAAGGATTGAAAGCAAATCTAGCGAGACTGGTGTGGCCCCCAGAATAAATGAGTCTCTGAACTCCAGCAGAAGCGTGTTTAGATGCTTTGCTCCATTAGGGATCACCCAGCGAGATGATCTTGTGGCATACAGCCGATCTGTCCGCCCACCCGCAACACGAGAGCACGTTCAGTTCCATTTACCAGTCAGTGCATCAGATATATCTGTGCTTACCTGCTTCAGCTCAACGATTTCAACACACTTCAACACCAAATAAACCTGCTGATTTATTACACGCTCTGTGAAAAAGCTGCAATAAACAAGCAAGTGTACGATGGTTTAGGGTTTGAGAGTGTGTGTACAGAGTTTGACCAAATGTATACAAACAAACCACAAATTTACACTCCCTACAAACAAGATGGAGAAACATCATACCCCATCACACCTCATCAACACCCTCCTGACAGCAGCTTCACTGAAGACCCACACACACGTTTATGGGTGACCGTACTGGTGCCTCTTCTATTTCAAAAAGTGATTTTGAAACAACATTTATGTGATATTTAAACATTCAGTCACACAAAGATCAAGAATGTTTTACACCATCTTAAGCTATTACACTATACATAACCATGCGTTAATCTATTATCTGTAACTTTTTTTTCAAGAATTCAGTGCTTATAATTGTACAAATACCCAGTGTTCAATAATCAGTTTTTAACTGTACAAAATACTGGTAACAGGGTTGAGGATTTAAGAGTGTCTGTCCTCACAAACTGTACAAAATATAAGATAGAGTAATAAAATGTGACAGGTTTGGTCTCAGCTGCCAGTCATTATTATAGCCAGCAGACATGGATACCAAAAACACTTGACTTGAATGTAGAACATGTAAAAATGGAAATAATGATATCAATAATATCACAAACATACACATACTGTGTGAGACACATAAGGCTCTGATCAGGTGTGTTGGCGTTCTTGAGTAAATGTATGAAGACCAGCAATCCTGCTAACTGTGTTGTCAGCTGACTGTTTAATGCTGATTAAAGCATGTTTGTTCAGTAACAAGAAAACTAGTAGCACAGCAGGAGGTAAGTCCTTCCTGTAAGAACATTCCCTGTGGAGATGTGTCCTGCAGAGGCTCGTAAAACACAGGCAGTGAAGTTTACAGGCTTTGTGAGGCCTCCTTGTTCACAGTACCTGCAGCCTGAGAAACTGAAGCTGAACACAAGCTGAACGATACAGCAGCCAATTATCAACAGTGTGTGCACACAATGACGACTGTCTTTCAGCTACTGCAGTCACAAAAATTGTCAATAAAAACAATTTTAAAAGTAGCTAAAAGGTTTGTCATCTGATGGTGTGAATTTCATTTAACCACTGCACAAATTCACAAAAGCTCCCAGATGATTGTAAGTTTAATGAGAGTTTGTAACCTTGGCAACAAAACCACAGCGAAGGCTAATGTCCTTTGAAAGCATGACTTAAAAAATAGCTATAAAGCAACAAAACTCTGCCACAATGTACTCAAAAAACAACAACAAAAAATATTCGAAAGCAATTACAGAAAACGCACATGGACATAATTGTGTTTTGTTTTGATAAGCAAGTGGAATGAAGTTCAACACAACTGGCTGTGACCTTCAGTGCAGGGCTGACTGTACCACAGGTCATGAGAGAGAAAATCCACCAATCAGATGAGGAGAAGAGCAAACGTCACATGAACACGACTGAACTCTGTTTAGACCACCATGAAAACTGGCCACATTAACACGACAGGCAACACAAAACCTCTTCTGTGATGTGACATTATACCTGATGTGAACATGCTGAAATATAGATACAGTACAGCCCACATGGCCTTGATGACATCAGCAGGACAGAAAATCAGTTTCAGAGGTTTCAGAAGATATTACTAAAATCGACAGACTTTAATCTGTATCTACAATAAGACTCACCCTCACGAACGCTGTGTACTGGTGGCACTGCTGTCGGCTGATTTCCAGGCTGAAACGCTGACTGGCGACACCCGTCTGCTCTCCGCCGTTTGTGAAATACACCCGGGACTGCAAACCTTTGTGCCTCTTATCTGAATCTGCCGTTAGGTTGTACAACAGCTCTGAGGAGAAAGAAACATTTCAGTCAGACTGTATAAACACTGTATAAACAGCTTTTAAATAAGTGCTCAGTGTGTCTGTGTTTAAACATCCACTATCACAAGCATTCCAGGTCTCTTAAAACAAAATAAAACTTCTTCCCCCTGACACAGTCACAGAAATGAAAGAAAACAGAGCGCGGATATTTCTGGGACTCTGTCCAGTTCTGACATTTCTGGGACGGTTTGAAGAAACTAAATTTCTTGCTTTCACATAATTCCTGCAGACAGACAGGAGTTGAAATGTTTAATTGCAGGTATTTAACTGGTGGACTAATACTCAAACGCTGAAGCTGAGTGAGAGCTGTTAACCTTCTCATAATCTAACACTGTGTTACTCTGTGAATGTCTGAGCTTATGAAGGACCTGCTGGACCAGTGCGGGGGATTGTTCTGTAATAACTCCAGCTGTGAGTTCAGCTCAGCCTGATGGACGAGGGCGTCACCCACACACAAGGTGCTGCTTCACTTTCCAATGCGAATGCCAGACGAGGAAAACACTGGTGCTCTTATTCAATGCTTCCCAGAAGCCTCACATTATGTAACACCCCCTTTATGGCGCTCATGTCCCAAAAGGCCACGCCCACACAACAAGCAGTGGCCACACCCAAACGGTTGAAGTAAAGGTCACTGTCATCAAATGAAGAGAAAGCCCCGCCCTCTACCAGTGACTGCACAGTGAATACATACCATCAGACTACAATAATAATAACAACAGATTATTAATAATAATAATAATCACTTCTTATAAAGTAATAAAGCTTACTAGCCTAAATGTAGGTAAAATATTACAATACAGACAATATCTTTTCATAACTGGTGAAAGTTATGTTTATTTTACAGTTGTACAGATTTATTCTGAGATGTTCTTCGGCTGGTGTGTGTTGCGAGCGGCTCATTCTCACCGATGTGTCCAGGCACGTGTTTCCCGTGAAAACTCATGCAGAGCGTGATGTTGAAGCAGTTGAGGTTCTGAGGCCCCTCATGACACTGCGGTACTGTGATGTTGATGGAGATGGGCAGGAAGATGGACACATCTACAGTAATCACCGGCCGGGATCTGTCACGCAGCAGCAGAGAGAAACCATCACAGCTGCTGTGATTATCACAGAACTCATGTGATTACTGTGATGTGAGGGTCAGTGTATAACTCACCTCAGTAACAGCACTCTGTCAGACATGAACGCACCTATCGTCACATCTGGAGACACAACAAACACATCCCAGAGGAGGCTTTAAAAACTGCACGTAACTCAAGAATCACTAATGAATACAAAAGACATTTTACATGCAGACTGTCATAAATTACACAGCATTTTTAAGTCTGTTTAAGTCTCTTCTGGAATGCTGTACACAAAAATCTCGCTTGCCACAATCGCATGAGGTCCAGTAGACACAAGGTGCCAAAATAAAGGTTTAGAAAATAACAGATTTCTTAGATTAATGCAGAATGGAACATTTTAAATCACATAATTAATTCTGTCTTTTGCAGGAATCTTGTGTGGATGTATAAAAAAAGAGTCGATCTATGACTAATCAGAGTGAAAAAATAAGATTATTCAATGTCATTTATTATATTTGTTCTGGAAACCATCTTGCCTGACCGTGAGAAAACCTTATTCACTTATTATTGGTGGATTAGACTCCTTGAAAGTTAGTGAAAATATTGCATTTCAGTTCCAGTCTGTACACAGATCAGAAGCAGACCAGAGTAGATGGTCTGGCAGTGGTGGTTTCTCACTGAATGCGGGTGGCTGTGATATCGTAAATCCAGAACGTTCTCAACCATCACTCCAGCAGAATGAACCACAGAACTAGTTACTAAAGTTTGGCCAAACCTGGATATCCATTTCCATCCATGTCCACACTGCCGGAAATTGATTGGCCGAACATTTGGAGGGCGGGGTTAATGTTTCTCCCAGACAGTCTCTGTGTGCAGTCAATGTGAGAGAGAACATTAGTTTTTATTTCCACATCGTGACAAATTGCTAAAACTTCCATTACACTGATAGACTTGAAGTAAACACAATGAGACATAATCACAGCAGACACGATATCAATCAGTGTAGCCCAGCCTAAAAGAGCAGCCATTGTTTTAATGATGTTTATCTGCGCACCAATAAACTGTTGCTCTGGTAACGTTTTAACCTTATTTTGGAGGATTTCATAAAGCTTTAGTTATCTTCAGATCTTCTCATGGAGGATTAATGAAGATGTCCAGAGGATGTTGTATGTCCAGATATATTTCAGTACGGTACTGCATGAACTAGATGTGTACAGTTATGGATAAAAGTGATGCTATCTGTGGCAAAACTCAGAGCAGAATATTCCAGTGATGCTAACATGTTTTAGCATGATGCTAGCATTAGGTCTGAGTGATTGTTTATTAGAATGTATGGATAAATATAGCACACAAACATACATTTAACACGCAATACAAGACACTCACAAACAGTAACTTGAACACGTTAATGCTTAATTAAAATGCTAATATTTAGATTTTCTCATAAAATCGTACAAGACAGCAGCTGAAAGAGACATGTGAAGATAATCAAGGGTTTACATAATTCTGAGGCTAAAACAAGATCCTCTGAAACAAACAAACAACGTTACCACAGCAACATTAGTTCTGTATGCAGATAAACATCACAGGATTGGCATTTCCCTGAATGTTATTTTAAAGTGTTCATAGAAGAAGTTTCTAAACGAGACAGATGATGTGATATCACTGAATCTTATATAACAGGTAGAAACATGTATGTCAAAAACTGTAAGAAAACAATGTACAGTGTTATAATTCTTCATGCAGGACTAGTTGACCCACATGATTACAGCAGAAGAGAGTTGATTACCATAGAGTACTTGTTAATAATTCCTGTGACATCACCATGGTAAATATAAACAGCTCCTGCGTACTCGTCTTCTTTAGGTGCTCCTATGGCCACATCTAAAACACAGAGAACACAGAGAACACAGAGAGTTAGTACTGCACACATGATTTCTGCTGTGTGTGTCTCTGTTAAACCAGCTCCCAGCGGACGATTGTAAGTTGTAGGAACGTTTCCCTAACATTTCCATTAAGTAATAAAACATTTAAAATATTGTTCTAAATGTTCTAGAAATGTCCAGTTTTTTTGGGTGTTGTATTAATGCTATTGCTTGGTTGTAAGAATGTTATTTAAACATTTATTTAATTCTGTAACATTTTTAAAACATTCTACTATCAACCTAAGACTAAAATTTTGGATACATATGATATATAACGTTAAAAAACATCCTGCTAACGTTACCGCAAGAATGTTTTTAATAACTTTGAGAGAACTTTAACCAACATTCTGAAAACGTTTGTTAGCTGGGAAGTCTTGGATGTGTTTATGTTATACGCTCACAAGCAGCCAATACATTTATTTCTGCATGCCATAAAGAAAGTCAAAGCTGAGTCAATGCTGTAAATCATAACCAGATCTTACTGAGACCAGATCTTACTGAGACCAGATCTTACTGAAGATGTGTGACACTCAAGATCTTACTGGTCGTTTCATTCAGAGGACAGAAAGACACAGTGTGAATCCAGAGACTGTCAGCAGATTCTGTGTGGAACTGAACTGTCAGATGTGAATTTGTGACTTCAGTAAACACACGTCTGCTTTGAGCTCAGCTTCGCTCTGTTAAGTCACTTAATGGACACTTGCGTATTTTTCAGAGCCAATAAAGGACTGTGAAACTTCAGGGGTGGTTGAAATAGTGTCATAAAACCCCCAAATACTCAACAACAGCACACACTGCATTTCCACGAAACACACAGATGGACTGTCTTATACCGTATGTGTCATTTTTATCCCTGCAACATAAACAACATAACAACGTATAAACACATTTAATACTCTCTAAAGAAAGAGCCACAGCCAGCTGTCACTCTATTAAAGCTGTAACTTTTTTAATTAATCAGTTGTTGAGCAATTACCTGACAGAATTGAATCTGATAAATTCTGCGCATCATTCTACTGTTGTACTGTACATCGCTCTCATGTATCAATATGATTTATCACTGCTGAGAATCTTTTGGAACATTCTTAGTCTTAGTCATATATTTAGAGCTTCTGTACTTTCCCTCATACATATAAGAAAAGCACAAGAGTCACTTCCTTTCACAGCACAAGTATAAAAGCTGTGAAAAGCTCAAATAAAGGAGCATTGTAGCAGCTGCACTTCTGTGTCTGTGTGTTTTACTGCTCCTAGAGCTCTGCTCCTTCTCCACACAATCACTGCCTACTGTACAATAACAGCAAACACAATATCCAAGAATTGATTCTAACAGCCACTAACTCAGTCCCTTCACTGTCCCACACACAGATTCACTTCCTGTTTCAATCTGACCCATCTGTCTGCACTCCTGAGATGCTCCTCAGGGCCTTTAATGAACTTCATCAGGTGTGTTTGTATAGAGAGAAGAAACTTGGTATTGGGTTGCCATGCTGCTCTAATTCCTTTCCATCTTATTCCCACAACAGAGGAAACATTTGAGCAGTTTATTTGCAGTAAACTGAGAGATATGAGAGTGTTAGTTCTCCTTTTAATAACAACAATGTTGCCAGGAGACAGTCTGTTCTATACTTACACTGTAAAAAAATAACGGAAAGTGTATTGGTAATTTTCTGCCAGAACATTTTCTAGTAATTATACGAACATTTACATTAATCCTAAAACACAATGCAGTGCAAACTTTAAAATACAGGTAAAACAGCTGCATTTGCTGTATAAAATCAAAACTGAAAATTCCTTCATATCCATTTACAGTAATTTCTTAATGCATTTTTTAGAGTGTACAACAAAGCAAAGGCAACATGCGGAAAACAGAACTACAATCAGAGGCGTCTTAAGCGAACCTCACTGGAGAGTAAAACTAGATGCCAAGAAAACCTCAGACTGGATCAGGAGATGCCAGGAAAATCACGAGTGAGAACATTGGTCACAGCAGAGAGATCTTCAAGACAAAATATCTTTTCCAGTTACCTGACGAACAGTGTCTGTCTGTCTGTTACAGTGGAAATTAACTGTGTAACATGAACGAGTGCTCATCTGAACAACATTTAATTGCTGTTTCGTTGGGTGTAAGCAGACTTCAGAAACTGACCTTGGTATCCATCATCATCAATGTCTCCAAGAGACGCGATGCATTCGCCAAAATGTCCATTGTAAGCATTGTCACCATTTAAAACCTCCACTTCCTCCATCACACCCTAAAGAAACAGACAGAAAACATGCAAGTCAGAGTCAGGGCATACATGTGTGGTTAAACCTTGTGGTATGTTCTTTACATGAGTAAGCATTGTGTAAGCCAAAAAATAGAACTATTAAGAACACTGTAATATATAATGAATAGTTCTGATCTTAAAGTCTGATTGGCTGAGACACATTTCAGTCTGCTGTATAATGACTGTAATTCAACACCTGGCAAATTCTGTGTTAATGTTTCAAATTCATACAGTATGTTGCCTAGCAACCATCAGAATTTCAGAAAATAAACTATATAACTTGATGGTCATAGTGTTAATTTAGATTCCCAGCAAACAGGGAATCCCAGCAAACAGGGAATCTCCTCAGAACATTAGCTAACATTCTCTAGAAGTTCTTCCAAAGTTATTGAAAACATTCTTGCAGTAATGTTACAAGAATGTTTTTCTACTACTCTCTGCCTAACGTTGTACACAAGTGTGGTAAAATCACAGTAACACACGGTTCTTGTGGTTTATTGCATTATACAGCTGTCAGGCAGTCAGCACTCACATTGCCTCTGCTGAGGTAAACAGAAACCTGGCCTTCATCCCTGATCTCACTGTGCATGGGCGCTCCGACCAGCAGATCCGACAGGCCGTCTGCGTTCAGATCAACTGCACACAATGAGGAGCCAAAGTAAGAGCCCATCTGAAACCAAGCCGAGCCGAGAGCAAACGATCAGAACACAACACCATCAATCATAATGTCTCACCTCATAGAGTAACTACATCTAATATACATCTAAAAGATGCAACAGATATCACAACAATACCACATAAAGTCAGCATAAATTGTGCAGGAATACCAGGAATAATCATGAATGTGTGTTAAGCAAATAAACAGAATCCACTTTGACTTCATGTTTGTGTGCTTTGTGTGCTGTCATTATATTCACCATTTTCCCTGAGGCTTGAAAAGTCTTCACAAGGGATGTTCCCTCAATTCTGAAGATGTACACCTGTGATAAACGGATGAGTGAAAGTGAATGAACAGAACCTGGAACTTCTGTAAAGAAGGTAAGAAGGTCATGATCACACACTTTTCCTCCTCCGCTGTCATGAGGCGCTCCAGCTGCCACGTCAATAGCATTCAGTGAGGAGAAGTGGCCAGCAGTCACTGCGTACCCTAAAACAACACAAATCTGTCATCTCTTATCAACTGTTGATGCTAACGGAAGAAAATGCTGATATTGTTTCTTGATGTCAGTTTTGTTTCCTTCACTGAAGCAGGTGTTACCGAGGTAACTGTATCTGCGGGGGCTCAGGTCATCTTGATTTAGGCTGTAGTGTGTATTTGATGTCATGTTAAACACTTTGACGGTTCCGGTCCAGTAATAAGATCCTGGTGCGCCCATGACAACCAGCTCCTGGAAGTCAACACAAGAAATCCATTTAAATAACCGCCCGTATTCCAACATGCTTCAGCACATTTCCTTAAAACCGGAACATAGAAGGTTTCCAATTACAGGAGAAGCACAGAGCGCCTGGTGAGGCTCTGGTCAACCGAAAGCCACAAACCATGTTGTATTATCTACTGGTAACCCCAGCGCGAGCTACGAGCTCGTCTGTCATTCTGTGCTTTGGTCTTCAGTGAGAGGAGAACTTTTAATTGTTTAACAACATCACGCTCAAAACAAGACAAGCCATTTCACATTGATAGAATCATCAATATGAACAAGCTGTTTACATTTTCTGAAGAAATATTGCCAGAGTTCCACTTAAAGCTGCAGTCTGTAATTTTTGCCTCTCTAGTGCCATCCTTGTTTAAAACATAACATTGACATTTACAGTACCAGGACATGTGATACATTAGCCACATCTTCTTTGTTCTGTTTAATCAGATCCTGGGAGATCAGACCCGACAGATCAGATTATAAATCATTATTATTAACTGACTGTTGTGAATCAGGGTAAGATAAAGAGACTGTTGTGAACGCTGATCTGTTGTGTACTTGCTCAATATCTGATTATTGTTTATTTGTAACCAAAAAAAGTTACGGATTGCAATTTAATGTCATATCTCTGCTCAACGAGGAATTATTTATGTCCTCGGTACAAATGAGTTAAACACTGATGTGTAATAGTTAGAAGTTTAAAGACATCGTAATAGTACGACTAGTGATGATTGTCTAAACAAGCTCAACTAACAATCATTTTTCAGCTGTAAATATGTCGCCCTGAATATACAGGTGGGAAAACCACACCGATCATCTTTGATAATCCCGAAACTACAGAACAGACACATGGAAAATCACATGAAGACAACAGATTCCTTACGTCTTTAATTTCTATCAAAGCTCTTTTTCCATTACACATGGCCAGACTGCAGAAAACCACACAAATGCTATTTGACTCCACGCTGCCAAAGACGTAAAGCAGCACCTCCAGCCGAGCTGTCAGTGCTCAGCCAGTGAACCCGGAGTCTTAAGACATCTGTTTTAAACACTTGACGTCTTGATGGTCACTCAAGATGTTCTGCCAAATGATAAGCTGCCGTTAGCACTCAAACACAGGAGCCATACAGCAGAAGCTGCACCATGAAGATGCAAGAAACTCCATTCTGCTCTGAGTTAAGCCTTCCATATTCCTCTGTGAGAACTTCCAACACTGAGATCAGCTCTGATGGAAACTAGCTATGATCTAAAACCTGCATATGATATCTACAGCCTACAAAGACAGCTATCTTTTAAGAACACATCCTATAGCCAGTATGCCTGTCTTTTGGACCAATTTTTCATCTCCTCTTTCCTAAACAGCTGCCAAATCTCGCATCACATTCTTGCAGATTTATCTATAGGAATTATCACAAGGATTTCTGTGAATTTATTGAATAACACAAACTGATAAATGAATAAGAACTTCCAGCAGTTTAAATCTCCAGACACACGTCGTTTATAAGGTGAAACACTGGAAGGAATCAGACAATAATCTAGCGATGAAACTGATGAATTTATTATTGGGCATCAGTCTGGTAGCTTGTGTTCTAGTATCAAACATTTCTTACAGATTTTGGACCGCACACAAACACAGCGGCTGGCTGCACTTCAGACAATGACAAAGAGCACGTGGACGAACACAACTTACTGTTTTTATATGGTGCAACTATGTATATCACACAAAATCATTCTGAATTCGGTTCAAATTCATGCACAGATTTGTTAAACAGAGATTGTGAACACAAACCAAATGAGTCAAAGAGGACTTAAAGCAGGTAGGTGATTTTTTAGAAGTGGAATGTGTCAGGAGGGTGAACTTTCATTTTTAGGTGAACTATCCCTTTAAGACCCAGGGGAGTTGATATATCCACATCTACAGGCTTATGGAAATGTAATGAAGGCAGAGATTCAACAGCTTGGAGCAGCACACATGTGAGAACACACACTGAAACAAGCTCATACTTCCACTGACCTCAGTGAAAACGCCTGCGATTCCGGCCTGGCACGAACCATGTTCTTCCCCATAGGTCTTCTTATGATCTGTAAGAGTGATGAGGAGGAGGGAGAGAGAGAGAGAGAGAGGAAGGAAAAAAACAACAGACCACAAATGATTTTGCTGTGAGCTCGGGCCAGCGTTCGCTGGAGTTCTTCCGACATTCCATATGGAGTTAGTCAAAGTCCCAACTCCATCCAAGAGGATCTGGAGAACCAGAGACTGAGAAGAATAGAGCACACGCTCACACACTGAGGGGGAGGGGGGCTGGTATGCTCTCTGGTTACAGAAAATATTGGCCTTGGATCCCCTAAGAATGCGCTTCAGACACAGAAGACCCCCGATGCTGGCCGGCCCAAACCCAAAACAAATGGAAGGAAATATACGAGTGCCTGAGAGCTGAAGTGGGACAGAAATCCTGCGTTCTCAGAGATTCCCTTAACACTTTCCACACATACTCAAAACCTCTGAGGTTTCCTACTGGGAGAAATGCATAACACTTAATATACTGTGATAACTTCTGTCAGGAGCACATGATATGAAGGTTTGTGATGGGAAGTGATAAACAGTGAGCAGGAACTGGATTTATTCAAAGAAATATATTGTTTTGAGTACAGTACAAGTGAAGCTCTGTGCAGCTGTAGCACACTGTCAAATATTAACTTCTTTTGCTTTATAACCTCTAATTATTAACTTTTTTTGCTTCTTTTTACAAACTGGTAACTGACAAAATGATTTTCTGTGGTAATCCCGTTTGTGTGAGAGATTCACAACTAACCAAACATGTTGTGAAGAGTTTCATGTGAAACATAACAAAGGGATCAACACATTCTCCTGGCGGTTGAAATGTGTCTTTCAAGCATTCTTAGCTCAACAAAGACTCAAACATGTCAAATATTTCATCTGTTAAACCCAGAATGTTTCATCCAAACTCCAGGTGCTGCTCGCTGCCAGCACGGCTCATAAATCTGAGTGTAAAAGTGTGCTGCCTTCCTTTCTCATGTGCCAGTTTAGTGATGCCAGGCAACATCAGTCAGAGGTTTTGGAGGATGTTCGGGCACCGTAACTCATTGTGAAGCCTGTTAAAGGGATAGTACATCCAAAAACTTAAAGTCTTCATCATTTACTCACCCTCATGTTATTCCAAACCTGTGTGACTTTTTTGCTTCTGAGGAACACAAATAAAGATATTTTGAAGATATTTTAAAGTATGTTGTTAACCAAACAACAGTGGCAACCATTGACTTCCATTGTATGAACACAAACCACAGAGACAAAATATCTTCTTTTGTGACACAGAAGAAGATAAAGTCACACAGGTTTGGAATGACATGAGGGTAAATGATTTTTGGGGTGAACTATCCCTTTAAGAACTTTTGCCATAATAAACAGTATCAAATCTTTTCTGCTGTGTTCTGGGGATGATTCTGACACTGTGAGTGTGAGCCAGCGAGATGTGAGCTCAACAGAGTATGAATATATTATTAACATTACTGTAACACTGAAAACAAACACAGCAAGTGAGTGGGCCGTACCTTCATAACAGGGTATGAGGGCCTGTGCTTTACCCTGCAGTGTAGGAGAGATGATGGAGCAGTAGCCATGAGGAAGGATGTACTCAGACTCATAGTAGACGTTCTTCCAGCGGTGAGCACACGCCTGCACACCATCACACATGAAGAGACTGAAAATACTGTAACACACACTGTAAACCTGCATCATCTCTAACAACAAACACAAAGCCCAACTGTCTCTTACCCGGCTCCAAATCAATGTATACCGGAAATTCTGGGAATTTCAGAAACTTGATGGGAAAAAAAAGAATTGATGGGATATATTTGGGAATTACTGTCACATGGATTAAGACGGGTCACATGTCAAGAAAGTGAATATATTTGTATATGATTGTAAATATTATTCAAAGTTTCCAATTAATGCTCATAAATTCCAGTAAATTCCCATAATGTTCCAAGGTGGAGTATTTACAAAATTCCCCGAATTTACAACCCTATTCATCCCAAATAAAATAAAACCCAAGGAAGGTCTGGCCAATGTTGAGACTGTAATATGTTTGGGATGAAGGGCTTCCAGAGAGCTGTGCATCTTCAGTCAAACATCAGCAGAGCAAGTAAACAAGGCTGTAGACAAAGACTAATAACAGCAGATCAGCATTTCCTGCAGGAAATACCAGCGCCCCAAGGAACAGTTTTAAGTTTTAGGAGAGCTTTGGTTTAACATTTGGTTGTGTAAATAAAATGCTGTTGTCATGGCAAGCAACAACCAGCACACAATACACTCAATAGTACAATAATCGATACATAATGCATAATTATCTTTGCAGTGTAAAGGTTCCACTTACAGTCTGTGGGAAACAGTTGTGGTCGGTTGCTAGGGTGCTGCTAAGTGTTTTGAGATGTTCAAAGGTTTAAAGACCCATCACTGCGTCTCTGTGATATTTGGGCCTCTAGGTGCAGCTCAATTCCATCTGTCAATGTTAGTCTATGCCAGGCCAAAAAACACAGGCCCAACTGCTTACTAAAGTAACACCACATCTCTCCAAAGATGTGATGTGGGGTTACACACATCCACAGAAACACACATCTCATTTCACTGAAGCTTTAAACACAAGCAAGGAGAAACGTCAAGCAGACTTCCACCAATGATCCAAAATCCGCCTCTGTTTTGCTCATTAATACCCTCCTACAAACTCTCCCTCCCCTCTTTCATTTTCAGGCTGTTAAACGTTATACATTTACATGTTATACATTTCTGTGAGTAAATAGCAGAAAAAACAGCTCAAACTGAGTCCCTCTAAAGTAATTTCTGTAGTACATTTTCATATTCCAATCATATGCAGTGTGTCCTAATATAAATATTAATAAAACTAATACAGTTTTAGTGCCAGGAGCAAATTTATGACGTTCTCTTTTAAAGGGGCTGAATTACAGGAAAGACTCAGTTCCACTTCCTGTCTCCTGTTGTAAATCACAGCAGAATCTTATACAGGTCTTTAAGAGTGAGAGATGTTATACACACATGATGAATTCATACACACATGATGTCAGATGACTAGCTGTAGTTTGTTGTGGTGAAAACACACCGCTAGTTTGTTTTTCTTCATTGGGGACCAAAACAAATGCGCTATACTGTATTTGTTCTGTTATCTAAACAGAAGACGACCCTTATGTGATAACTATCTAAGCTGAGCGTCGGGAAACAACCTCAGATTAAAGTCTTACTAATAACAGCCAAAGAAACATCTATCAGAAATACTTTCTGGCAACTAGCACTCGGGAAACACACGGGACAGATGTTATGAAATACGCAATGCTTCAGTAAATAAAGAACGCTTTTATTTTCCTGACAGGATCTGAGGGCCTAATCATGTTCCTGTGTAAGATGAGATCTGATTGGCTGAGAGAAATCTGCCACATCTGCCCTGCAGCCTTCTAACATGTAACCGTGATTCTCTGCAGATGAAGCCATTAGCTGCGGTGAGGCACACGTGAGGTACAGCACATGTATGTGCTTTGTTAACATGTATACACACCTATAAAGAATATAAACATCACCCCTCCCTGCCACGAACTGACTTTTAGATCCTTTGCCATTTCTAACATCTTCATTTATTCTGTAAGTCTGTTCACATCAGACGATCAAAGCAGCTCGTCTGTGTCAAAACAAGCTCTTATATCTGAATAAATGAGCCAGGCTGTTGTAAAATATCTGATATGTCACAACACATCGAAATGAATTCTTCATCATTTTGCTTGTTTATTTTTGTTTATTGTCTTTTAAATGATTAATAAATGCAAACATTGGTGCCTTTTATTATATTTTAGCACCATTAAACCTTAATTTTACCAGCTGAGCCCCTTAAGGTCTATTTCGGGACAGACCTGGTCAAAATAGCAGCATACAATATCACAGCAATAATCACAACAAACAAAATAAACAAATGAGACTATCTTTACAATTATATTCTCACACTGTCAAAAGCCTTAAGAAACATAAGAGTTGCCTCTAAATGTTGTAAGAGCAAAATCACAGTTAAATCACTGTAACACACAATTCATACTTTACCTTTAGCTATTCATTCAACCCATTGTAATGTAAATAAAATACTAACATTACCATCATCTGTACAGATAATCACAGTCATCATAACAGCATCTACACCATCTCTCTCTAATCATCATACTTCACTCTACTTGTCTCTGAACATCAGAGCATGCGGCATGTGTCCTCGTCTACATCAGACCACCCTGACCTTCCTAAAACCCTGTGGGCCTCCTCACACACTGCAGAGGGCTTCAGTTAAGTCCTAACAGGGGGGTCTGCCCTTGAGCTGGACCACCCCAAGCCAAAACACTCCCCAGCATCTCTTTCCACTCAGCCAATAGGGGAAGAGTATGTCTGTGATTGGTGCTAATGTCTTGGTTGTCCAGTTGAAGCTCTCTGAGTGCAGTTTGTCATCATGAGAGAACAGCCTCACTTCACACGCTCAGAGCTCACAGTGTGCTGCGTGTGGAACAGCCTTGTGTTCTCTTGATGTGAACAGCAGCTGGAGTTTAACAGTGCGGTCGTCAGGAAAAAAGATATTTGTAACAATGATGCCTTCACTTTCTGCCCATATTTCATAAGTAGATGTGGTTTGTATTAAACAACCACTGAGGTCATTAAAACTTCAGTCATTAGAGGTCATTAAGAAACAAAAGTTGTAGAAAAAGATAATTAAGGGTTGAAAGAAAGAACACTTCAGATCATTTAGCACTTCATACGTCTATTGTTTTTCCTGTGGTGAGTTTAATGTGAATCACAAATGCCTGAACAAAATTAACCACATTTACCTGCTCAACATTTGAGCCTTTCATCTGAATGTTAATGTAATGTTTTTTAATGTAACGTTTAATGTAACCACCACAATTGGTGGAACATTTTAAAAACGCTTAAAAACCGAATCTTTAAAATGTTTTTAATGTTTTTGTTACTTAATGGGAATGTTAGGAAACATTCGTACAACCTGAAACTGTTAGCTGGGAGGTGACAAGAGAAGGTGAACTTTAGTGATTTTGCAGTGGGAGGGGCTGTTTACAATAATCCACACAGTGATGTGATCAAAGACATCAATGTTCAATGAAATGTTACATTCATTTACAATAATAAACAGAAATTATAGCTAACTGTAACAATGTAACATTGTAGCAACTTTGCAGCCAAACATGTGTATGTTTTTCAGCATTTTACAACAGTTCAGTACGCAGCTCATCCAATCAGAAAGCAGACTTCTTCGTTTCTTTATTGTAACATACCAGAATTTTGCCGTTGGGTTTGTCTTGTCTTGCCAGACTGACTCCCATCCACTCGTCATTTCTGTCACCTTGACACGTCTTTCCACAAGATTCTCTCTGCTTATTTCCTGCAGTGTGAAGAGAGTCAGAGTGTTAGAAGCTAACTCAATCTGTCTGCATGCACAAATACAGTGAAAAACTTAACATTATCAAACAACAGTTCAGACGGTCAGTGCTTCAGATTATATAATGATGATATAAGGTGATATAAAGATGGACAACAGTGTGTCATCTGTTACAGGCAAAACAAAGAGTTTTGTGTCACTACAAAGAGCACAAAATAAAACCAAACACAGTCTTTGATATGTGAAACTCTTGTGTAGTAGAAATAAATATAAGAGACTGTGTGACAGTAACACAGGCGGTTCTGCTGCGGGAATCTTCATGTTTACACTCTTACATACACAGAGATTAAACCCATATCAACTGTGTTTGAGACTGATGTGTAAAGTTTTAAATAATCATCAATCTGAAAAGCCCACAGAAATCTTCAGTTCATGAAATGACCATCAACACCATGAACAGTGTGTAGACTGGATCTAATGCAGGATGCTACGCATGCTAATGGAAACATAGTGGATATGATAAATAAATCATGTGGATATGTTATACTGTGTCTCTGTTATTAAACTGTTTATTTAATGATTAGCAGTCTCTTATTAACATTTCAAAAGCAGTAAATACACCTCAGAAATCATATCACACAAAACAACACGCCGAACATGTTATGAGATCTAACTGAAATCACCAGTTACAGATACGACTGTAACATATAAGACTGTAGATTCTTGTGTGTGAAAAACGTGTGAATATATGAGCAGAGCTTTGCTATTGTATATTCCAGTAGGGAGTTTATAAGAGTCTGCTGAAGTATTTATATACGAGCATTCAGCTACATCATCACTCGCTCTAAAGCACTCAGACAACAGACAGTGATCATGATCCCCAGACAGCCACTGTTTTCTTTGGCTCTGAATATTTTTTCTTCCTCAGCAGATTAATAATATCAGTGCTGAGAATCACACAGATATCTCAGACTCATATAAAATGCCTAATTAAACCAATGCCTGCCCAGCTAACAATTTTTTAACCCTTCAGTTTCCATTTAATGCTATTTTGAATGGTAGACTCGTGAAAGAATCTCATGAAGAATTCCTTCTGAAAACTAGCAAATGAGAAGATGAGGCATTATCCTCACATTATTAACCTCTCGTCCAAACTCCAACCCTGATGAAGTCATCTCTGTAACACGTGTTTGTTTTCGTGTCTGTGTGGTTCCTGAGTGCCGCGCTCTTCAGATTTTGAAGCACGCAGTGAGGGGACGCTCTGTCTCTCAGAGGAGCGGGACTCTTATTATAGTTTTGCTTGTAGTTTTATTTTATTTTTCTATTTTTAGTTTTAATGTTAGTTTAATAACCGCTGCTCTGAGAGACAGACCATCCCCTCACTGCGTGCTTCAAAATCAGAAGAACACGGCACTCAGGAACCACACAGACACGCTTTCCTGTAGCTCAGTGGTTAGAGCATGCCGTTAACAACGCCAAGGTCATGGGTTCGATCCCAGGGATTGCACATCCTCAATGTATTGTGATCAATGTGTAGTATAATGCAATGTAAGTCGTGTTGAATAAAAGCATCTGCTAAATGTAATTTTTATGTAAATGTTCTTCTCTGTTCACAACACATCGCTTTTAACAAAACACTGCTTAGTATGTATGTCCTGTTGTGGGCAAAATGCATTAATTATTTTGTGAAACAAACTCTGATCACAGGATTAACTGAAGCTGTAACTCTATAAAAGGATTATAATGACTCTCTCTGATTATGTCTTTGAATGGTCTCTGTGTTATATAGAAGGAAATGACATAATGACTGTATGATGATCAGAAGATGTTCTGAAGACTGAAGGAGCCATACGAACCTCACCAGTAAAGAACCTCAATCAAAACAATGAATCTAATGACTGTAAAAACAGGATTTCAGGAGAAATTGAGTCCACAGCTAGAGAATTTCTTGAAGTATGCTTGCAATTGTCAAGATCAAGAACATTTTGTAACCAATAAACTGTTTTGTTTCCAGGCAGATGAGTAAACGTCTTGTCCTGGTGCCGGAGTATCATTTGAGCCAAAAACATTCTTCATAAATGAACAACAGACCTCTGTAACAAACCTTTAACCAAATTTAAACAGTTCACACAAAAATGAAAGTTCTGTCATCACTTACTCACCCTCATGTCATTGCAGAACGTACCGCTTCATTTAAAACAAAAGACATTTTTAAGAATGTTTACTCAGCTTTTAGTAATACAACATAAGCACACAGTGACCACAAGCACTCGAGATTCAGAAAGGACAATGAAAGTATCATAAAAGTTGATCTATTGTGTTATGTTCCAAGTTTTCTGAAAACAAACAATATTGTTCCATTACTTTTGTTGTTACATTACGACGCCTTTTTCCGAGCTTGACAGTCACTGCCAACGGTTCTCCAGAGAGTTATCAAAAATGTTCTTGCAGTAACGTTAGTAGAACTTTTTTAACATTGTATATAAAAAATGTTATTCTTAAATTGTCAGTGGAATATTTTAAACAGTTACATGATTAAAAAACACTTAAATAATGTTCTTATAACCAAGAAATAACAGTAATACAAAAACAACATTCTTAGACCTTTCAAAATAAAGTTTTTAACATTTTTGTTACTTAATGGAAATGTTACAGAAATGTAGCCGGGTGTGTGCTTTCGTTCTATGAAAGTCATGCGTGTATAAACGACATGACAGACACGAGACAGAATTTTCATTTTTGGGTGAACAACTCTTTTAATTCAACTTAAGAGAAACTGCCACTGGTTTCCCATATCAGTGGTAATATTTCTCTGGAGGCTCCTGAAGGGTCTTATCCTACATGATTCATGGGTACTCAAAGCTGAGGCCCGGGTCTGCTGCCTCGCTTCACTGACTCCTGTGTGTTCTGTCAACCACATACACCAACTCTCTTCTCCTCACCACAAGAGAAAGCTCAAGAGATTTCCACACACTGGCCCAGCTGCTCGGAAAATATAAGCCAAACCATTCATCATTTCTATCAGAAATACAGAATCTTACCACCATTTAGACACATACAGTACAAAAAGTGAGTCTATAACTGATAACTTCACACAGTAATATTAACAACATTTTTACATTTTCTAGCTAAAATCTGAGTATTGTTTGCCCATGCAAAACATGTTTCCACAAGGCTGTGTAGAATTGAATATATAAAGTTAGTGTTGTCCATCACAACACACAGACTCAAACAGCATATGCTTGTAACTTCACGTGTTAATCTAACGACTGTCAGCACTGAGACGAGTGTTATAACAACACATTAATGGAAAAACAGGATAACAGCTGTGTGTTTTCATGATAATAATAACTGAAGTGAAATGTGCTCTCATGACCGAAACAAGCCAAACAGAGGTGGAGAAAATGAATTCAGAGCAGGTTTATAAATATTGACACGTCCAAACTCCATGTTTAATTTCATGATTTGTTCTTTAAGATTGAGGGTTAAACTACCATCACATCAAACACATTCATTCAAAAAAGCACTGACAACATTCTGTATAATGAACATAAACATGTATTCATGAAAATATTACAATCCTAATAATAAAGGTTCTTTAAAGGTTTTTTACAGCAATGCCATAGAAAAAACTGTTTTGGTTCCCCAGAGAACCATTAAGTCAAAGATTCCTAAAGGAACCATTTCTTTCTTTTTCTAGTTTACAGCTTTCCTGTAGCTCAGTGGTTAAAGCATGGTGTTAACAACGCCAAGGTCATGGGTTCGATCCCAGGGATTGCACATACTCAAAAATGATGTATAGTATAACGTATGTCGCAATGTATGTCGCTTTGGATAAAAGCGTCTAATAAATGCATAAATGTAAAATAGTCTAAAGAACCTTCTGCGAAACAAAGGTTCTATGGATGTTAAAGGTTGTTTATGGAACGTTAAAGGTTGTTTATGGAACAATAAAGTCAAAAAAGGTTCTTCAATAACATCACAAAGCACCTTTTTTGGGAGTGTACTGATATACGGTTCTTTTAATAGCAATGAGTGACAGTTATATCCAGAGAACATAACTGTGTGAAGACACACACACACCTCTGCCCAGGTCCATCTCAGTACAGCGTTGCTCCGGGGTGTCCTGAATTCGGCACTTGTACACAGCACCAGGTGAGTGGACTGAACCGCTGAAAGATGAGTTTGCTTTAGGAGCACCGACCACAATCCTGCACACATCAAAAGAACACACGATCATCATACATGACACACACACACACACACACCCTCCGATCTCATTGATTCATATGCATGTGCGTGAGTTTCAGCACATTCAGGACACTCACTGTTTTAAAGATGCTAACGCTAGTGGTGTAATGTCCTAGTCAGCCTTAGAATAACTAGTTAGGTGAGTTAGTTAGCTTGTTGACATGTTTAATGATTTACAATACAGGTCTGACTCTGCCTTCTTTATCGTCTACATAGAAAAGCTTAGAAGAGGCCGGTCAGTTTAACTTAGTCTTTTGGAAGAGAGCTAAAGGAAAATAGCTGATAAATACAGTATAAATGCAGAAGTACACAAACACATTGACCTCAGTCATGTTTTGCATGTGAATGCGGCACTACTGCTGCGGTACAGCACATGATGCGGGGCTGGAGCTTGTGTTGTCATGGTTTGGCTGCATATCTCAGTGATGTAAGCACTACTTCATCTTCATTGGCTGAATGCAGGCAGTGACGTGAGCACTGAGATAATGTTTCTCTTTAGAATTTAGGACAGACCTTGAAAATCTTCATCTATAAAGTCACAAGAGATTAAAACACACTGCCTAAAATGTCAAAGCGCAACAGGGCAAACACGCGATATCAATTACCGTGCTCATGTTACGCTGGAGTTACAGTAACAACCCAAATTCAAAGTTAAGAAAACAAATAAAACAAAATAAACACTAACATTCTTACAGATGGATAACTGATTAACGAAAAATTATAATATCATTACCTTTTTAAATAATATTTCAGTGAGCATGAAAGTTATTTTAACTTCTTGGAGCAAATCAGATGCTCAAGGAGTCGCGCTCGACTGAGGACGTAACCATAGCAACAGAAGACCGCTAGAGCGCTTCAGGTGTGTATGAAATGCAGGTATGTTCATTCTTCATCACTACATTACAGATTTATATATCACAAACCTAAAACAATTACGTTTCTTAAACGTTTCTAACACAGCTGACCTCTGCCTGGCTGCAGCGAAAATGAATCAGTGTAGCGCTATGAGAAGCTGAACAGACTAAAAATACCTCCAGAAGTTTCTTTAAACCGTTCATACGCTGGAAAACACATACTACGGTTTTCAGTATCAACACGTTTGTCAAAATAAGCGACAAACACAGGAATGGTATTTATTTAACTGTATTTATGTACTCACCAGCGCGTGTTGTCATGAACGTGCTCCAAGACTGAATATCCGAAAAACGTCGCGTCTGGTCCGCGGAACACCACGGGATGTTGCAGGTCAATATTATAACAATAAGCCAAAGAAACAAACGCCAAACATACAAGAACTTCCACAGTGCGTATTTTCCTCAGAGGAAGTTCCGTCATTCTGTTGCGCATCCTCAGTGCTGAAGTCAATCTAATGAGAACCTTATAAAAGCAACAAAGTCTGTCTTTAGGTGCCCAAAACTAAATCTAAACTATTTCCTCTAGTTTCCTTAATCGCGCGTAAAGTGCGTGCACAAAGAGTTTGATGTAGTAAATCAAAGGTTTGCGTTAGAATTGCGCTCTCAGTGCGTGCGATCTTCGCGTGTGCTGGTGAATCTGTTGCGTCTCCAGAGTTTCTCTTGGCGTTAAGTGCGCGTCTCTCTCACTGACGCGCGCGTTGTTGCGTACGAGCATCTCATATCACATTACACCAGCGCAGAGCTGCGGCCACTGGCGACACCTGCCGACAGCGACCAGTACTGCAGCTGCTCGAATCGATATACATAAAGGTACAAAAAATACAAGTTCCCGGTTATTTGTTGGATTAGTAACACCATCACTGGTTAATGGTACCACTAAAGTGCTATATTATAAGGAAAACATGTAGTACTAAAACTTTAAAAATGAGAGAGAATTTCAATGTAATGTAAATAAACCTTTATTAGTTAGAATTTATTTAACCGTGGCAGAGTGCCTTACAGAGATTTATAATCTTTTATCATCTATGATTATTTACAATTTACAATATGATGCGTGATTCTATTTTGTCAGTTTCCCTTGAAAATACAGTATTAAAAGCATATAAAATAAAAGAGTAGACAATCAACACAGTGTATTAGGAGTCTGTCTGTACATACGCTGAGCATAAAGTTAAAGGGTATTTCATTTTACCATAAAACAGAGGAAGCGAGAAATACAGTGAAATATTTCAGAACATATTGCACACATCTTCAGATCATACAAATGCAGATTTATAAAGGAACCGTTTAACCTAAATAAGTAAGAAATACAAGAGAAATCCATTTAATCAATGATTTCTTTGCAAACTACTAAATTAAGGAATATTTTTAAAAGTTTTCTCAATTTCCTAATCTAACCCAGTTCCCTTGTACCAGTAACCGCACAAACACAGCACATGCTTGTTTGCGCACACACACACACACACACGCAGATAAGACCAGGCGCTTTCATCAGCAGCAGAAGCATCTATTGTTCTGTCAGTCAGGTTCTGTTTCTGGTTCACCTCACCGGAGCCAAGGCTGTAAAACACAGATGGAGAACAGCAGCTCAGTTTCTCAGCTATGAAAGATTCCAGGCCAAATACCACAACTCAGAAACTGCAGCTACAGCATTTCACACGTCAGTGTGTTCATATCGTTAAGTGTGAGTAAACAATCTACAACTACACCCAAAGAAAATGTGAATGATGACTGGCACAAATGTTGTGCTGGTTGCCAGGGAGTTGCTATGCACTTGTAAAGTGTCTCATGAGCTGCTGTCTAGATATTCTCTAGTTTGTTTCTTGTTGAAAAATGCAAGTCTGCTCACTGCAAGATCACAGATTCTACATTACAAATTCCTGAAATAATGTTACGATATCATGATTAAAGTACAATTTTAAAGGAAACCAAGTGAACTCAGTGTAGAAACTAGATAACAAACCAAACTGTATTTAATAAGCGTAACACATGTTCTTCATTTGACATGATCTAATGCATTTCAGTGCATGTTAGCTTGTCATGAGAGATTACACGTGATACAGAACATCAATACATACATCAGAGAAACTGAGTCTGTAAAGTTTTACACTGTTAAGATGAACTATAATAAGTATAATAAAGTGTTCTGGAGGCCGAACTGCTCACCATCACACGAGAATCTTCTCGCTCCAGAACCTTCTGTGTCTGATCCGCAGGAAACTTCAGCATAGATGTTAAAACTTTGGCCATTGTCTGTGGAAGAAGAGAAATGATCAGATTTAAATAAGAAAACGGTGATTTCCAATCAGCTGAAAGAGACATTTGCCATCGCTGCAGTAAATCTTTGTGGACTTTCATTTGCTGCATTATTTGATATTGAGAGATTCTGGGGTCAATAATTGTATGTATTTTATCTCAACAGCTGGTACAACATCACTTACTTCAGCCATTTGATTCCAGAAACACAAGACACCCTGAAATCATTTATTGTTCATCAATCTCAGGATGTTGCACATTTTTTCTGACTATGTCTTTGAGTAACTAAATGAGTTTCATACCGCAGGCTGGGCAAAAACATTTATTAGAAGAGCCACATAACCAAGCAGCCACTGGAATAAATCAAATTCATGTATGGAGATGTTTTTACGCTTCAATAGTTTGTTCAGTGCTACGTCAAAGTGAGAAATCAAGAACATTTTCACAGAAAATAGACCCACCCATCTTTAACCGAGTTGCTGCCCGACTCTGTTCTGTAAGCAATTACATCTCAAAAAGACAAAACAATCATTCTGCAGCACTCTGTAATCAGCCCTAGATAGACCCTGCAGTGTTCATGTGCCCGTATAAACGCAGCTTAATCAGAACCAGCTCGCTCGCTCACCCCGAGCAACTGTCTTAAAGCGACAGGCGCACTGAGGTCATGCAGTGAGAGAGCTGCTGGGACGCCCAACACACTTCCTCTCTCACAGTGAGGCCTGTTGTGATGTCATCAGGCCCTGAGTGTTTACTGGACACCAGGGGGAATCCTGCTGACTTTAGGGTGGAGTCAACTGGGCTGTTAATTAGCTCCTGGTAAACGGACATTTGTTAATTAGAGCCCTGCTAGACAGAAACGAAGTGACTTTGTTTTAAACGCTGTTGGAAGTTTTAATGGAAAGAAGTTATTTTATAACCTTCCAAACGGATGCCCACCACACTGAATTCTTCCCCTAACAAAACTCACAGCTATGCAGTTATGAAAAACAAACTGTGGGAAAGAAACAACCTCAAATCCTATAAGGGTTTTAACATTAGCGTGTCATTATGTCTATTAAATTGGTTCACACAGACGTTTGATCTGTAAACAGAACTTTATCATCTGAACAGCATAAAATACATACCTTAGTCTCTCGGCCCATCATGTATTCAAACAAGACCTTCCTGAGATACTCGAATTCAGTGGGCTCAGAGAACGGGTCCACGCTGTTGTGTGAACCATCTGTAGAAACACACACAATGTAGTCAGAAAGATCCAGCAATCCTTCAGCAGTTTTACTTTCTAGAGGTGTCTTACTGGCCGAATTCAAAAATATTATACCAGCCCATTAACACCCCTAATAGTGATCGAACTTATGACTGAACTATGTGTGTTTCATCCCTGTCTATCTACTGGGGGCGATTATAAGTTCCATCGCTTAGAAAAGTTAGAGATTTGTTTAATTTCTAGTGTGAGTTAAAGTTGCAATCCATAACGTTTGCCTTTTTGTCACCATCTCTGTTTGAAACATAAAATTGCTGAAAATTACTTTTCTTTACATATGTTTAAGTCAAATGAAGCCAAACTGGGACTCCTGACAGCTCAAATTGCTCAAGAACTAATTTTTGTTCATTTCTAAACCCTATAAAGTTATGAATTACAGCTCACACAGTTTGACACAGATGAGCACACAAACACTCATTCATTCACACACCCACAATCAGCACTTGGCAGTAATCAGTGTGTAAATCAGCCCCTGCAGTGAGGGGTGCCAGGTCCCAGTCACACTGGACATAATGACACCACTGTGACTAGATGTTTCAGCTCAATCTAGCTGCTGGCCTTTCCGCCTTCCACCCTTTATTTAATGAACAAGCAAGTGTGAGGAGAAACGTAACAGGAGTTCTGACTGAATGAACAGAAACTCACTTGAGCTATTTTAAACAGCTCATGCAGTCTCTGAAGGGTGGGCAGGCGTAACACTGTTGAGAGGGAGTATTACTATGGAAAACATGATGTAAAATTCCTATAAGAAAACAAAATCAGGGTTTAGTTGAGCACAACCTCTACAGCTCACTCACCCATTACAAATTACAACCGTTTATAATTAGGTTTGGAAATTTGTTTGTTAACGTTTAGCATGTTTTTCTATCATGCTTAGTTTTACATTCCATTGTACTGTAATAGTTTCACAAGATGCGCGTGCAAACAGATACTAAAACACAGAACAACCTTCATCCAAATAAAGTGCCAAAAGAAATTCACACAAAAACACGTTTAATCAAATACATACAAATAAAACATTCACAGGATTAAATTAATACCCTAAATATTTTAATTTCTTGATTATTTTTTGAGCCTAACAGGTTAGGCTATTATCATAGCACTGTTCCAGAATCTACAGAGCTATCTGCTGTCTACTGTCCACATATGCAGGAGCTGAAATGCCACGTCCAATCAGAGCTTGATTTAAGATGCTCTGTATATTGGTAAAACAGTCAATTTATAATGAGTCACATTGCATTCTGGGATTGTTTTGCCAAATACAAATTAATGTGATGCTGATTTAGAATTTAATCTTTAAAACAGCCAGAACAGCATAATGTTGCTGCCTACCTTTTGGAAGCTCCTAAAATGCTTTCATATGTTGTATACGTTTGGAACAGAGCTTTGGTCTTGCTTGAACAGATAGCACAAAAGAGAACTGAGATCTGTTTGTATTACGACAGTCTTTCAGTCTCACTAAACCTGTGAAAGTCTACAGTCAGCATGAGGAGACGTTTGTCTTTCTGTAAAGGCCATTGAACTGCTCCTGATGAGAGCAGAGTGTCTGAACATCAGACGAGTGATGGAGAAACCCAGAACTAAAGGTGCCGCTGAAACCCAAACACGCCTTTGATCAGGAAGCATGAAGAAACAAGGATCTAATAAATAACCCAACCTGTCAGACTGACCCCAGAACAGCCCAGCTGGGTTAACAGCAGACTGACCCCAGAACAGCCCAGCTGGGTTAACAGGGACGTAACGTGAGAAATAAGGGTCTCGTCTCAAAAACACGATTTTCTACAGATAGAGAGATGGTGTATGAAACCCTTTAAACATGTCAGCACATGCTTTTACTGTTGACCACTTACCCAGCTAACAGTTTTAGGTTCTAAGAACGTTTCCCCAACGTTTCCATTACATTAAAAAACTTTTAAAAAATGTTCTTGAGAACGATAGCCAACGTTCTAAGACAGTAACATGGCACTATGTAAAAAACATAGAACCGGTACTTTTATTTTTGATAAGCTGTTTAAGCTGTCTTGTTACATGTTTTTTTAATAAGGATTTTTACAACATACAGTAAACAGAAATGCATCTTCTACACTCTCAAAGATATTCAGTAGCAGAAACCGTTTGAAATGTTTTGGGTGGGTTTGCATCTCTGAGACAATGTGAATGAGTAATGCATATTTATAGAGGGATGAGACGGTTAAAGCCAGAAGGTTAAACAGACTTCATAAATACTGGCCCTTTACTGCAGAGGCCACACAGATAAGCTGAAGAACAGAGAGGACACATGCATGAGGTCTGTTTGTGTTCCAAGTTTGTGGAAGCAGATAACAGATGGTTTGTTTTGCAGGACATCAAAGAGGGTAAAAACCCAGTTGGGAATTATTTAGCAGAACATCGAGTCAGTCTAGTTTATGAATATTTCAGTACGTTACCTGTTCTAGATCACTTGTTCCATAAATCTGGATGATGCTAAAACTGATCAGCTTGCTGAGGAAAAGGGGTTACTGCTCAAGAATCAATGTTTGTTTGAAAGAAAGCAAAAAAATGACCAGAATATTCTAAAGACATGGAGGGAGGGTCCTAGTAACAACATAGCAACACCCTAGCAACGCCCTAGCAATGCATTACCCGCCTAAACCTAGCACAGATGCAACAGTTTTATATGGGCAATCACTTTCTTCAGGTGTGACAGCACATGCTAACAGAGAACAATGTGGCTTTGAGGTGTCTGAGACGACTGTCTGAATGTGGGCTCGCTGGTGGGAACTGAAACAAAGCCTGTGAAAACCATCAGATCCAGAGATGAGCTCTTTATTACACCAGCAGGGAAGAGCTGCAGAGGGGCTGCCCATATGTTTCAGTGTGTGTGTGTGTGTGTGATTGATAGAGGAGTGTTAAAGCGTCTGACGTGAGTTAGTGAGAATAAAACTGAAGTTCATCTGCCATCAGTCACTGTGTCACATGATTCATTTATCATACTGAGGTAAAGAACAGGTGAAGAGATACCGACATCTACTTTACAGTCACCTAAAACCCCAAATTATATATTACAGATGGACAAATAAACACAGTTAATGACATCTGGAAAACAGCTGAGTTTACACAAACGGTTCTTCTTGCCCTCAGCTGTGATATATATTATTTTATAGAAAATGTTTGGAAAGATGATTTACCTCTGTAAGTGTTTCCCAGGTGAGTCACCACAGCGCTTTTATGAGCCCGTCTTAGCTTGTCCTCCAATGCATGAATCTGAAAATCACATCGTTATTTCAAGATAATATACGTTCAGAACCATACGGTTTAAAGGTGAATCTCACGCAAACACGTCCAGGTCAAAGAGAAGACAGAAAATACTTTGAGGAAACATTATTTATGATTTTGGGGAGAAATATAACCCAGTCATGTTCCTGACAGGTTTCATACGATTCACTCTTGAATATCTTCCATATGGTAAAATGTAAAATGCTCTTTCATTTGTAAGTCACATTTTCTGGCATATGCTAAATGAATAAATGCAAATGTAATATGGAAATTAAATAATTATTAAAACATTACAATCTCATCAGAAGGAATCTCCACAACACTGATCTTCAGTATTTATGGTGTGGCCCGGGGTAAAGAGGGGTTATAAAAATAAACATGTCCAGGGTGAGCTGGTCTTCGTGTGGGGTGAGAACCAGCGTGATCACTCCTGGAATTGTTTGTAAGGCTTAAGTAAGAGTAAACAGATGTGCTGGTGTAATGAACTGATCTTATTTGTGTAGTCCACACCTCAGGGGTGTAACAGCTCTGGGAATACACAGTTAGCATGTGATGGGTCTAGTTAACAGCTCCTCACTCTCTCTCTTTCCATCTAACAGTGTTTCCTGTCATTTGCCCTTTAGGGACATACATATGAATGCACTAAAAACATCACAGTAGCATGTTTTGCTACAGTCAAAAGCATAATTGTGATCTAATATTCTATTGTTTGGGGTTGACAATAAAACCTTATACGGGGGCTGTTAAAATACCCCTCTTCATTTACCCTGTCATGGTATTCCTGCTCTTTCAGTTTGGCTTCACTCAGCAGGGTCGTCTTCTCTGCAAGCTGAACCTGATTGGTCAATGTGAGAAAGACAAAAATGTAAACAAACAGACGATGACCACAGCACATCCTGACTGAAACACACATTCACTGGTTATAAAAAGCAGTTTAATCAGGCAGACCGTCCAAAAGAGTTGCAAAAGTTACATACCTTTAATTCATCAAGACCCTGTAAAACAAAACAGAACCAACAGTTACACAACTGCAGCATACTCATTTATAACTTTAGAACCTATTCATTCTGTTTTTTGTGAGTGTTCATTCAAAATTTACCTCATTCATAAAAAAGGCAAGACACAGAAAGTATGATCAACAGAAACAGAAAGCTATCACGCTTTAGGAAGAAATTTTAGGTTTGTAGAAAAGTGAGTATTTTCCATCTGCTCTTGGTTTAAACCTTAACATGGCAAATTTTAACAACAGAGAGAAACAGCCATGACATCAGGCAGTAAAAATGCAGCATGGGATCCAGAGGTGTGCTGTATGTTTTACATGTGTGAGAGAAAGCTTCGTAAAGGCACACTTCCATTCTGGACAACCCTCAACATTTCTGCCTCTTCCCAAGCATGCAGTGCTCGTCTGAGAGACGCAGTACAGCATAAATCTGACAGCCTGGGATAGATTCTCTGAGGGGTTAATTCACAACAGAGACTGTCTGTAGAAGAGAGAACATTCCAGAGCTTTCCAAGAGATTCAGCCCGAAAGACTATTCTGCACTGTAGTGTTACACTCGAACGTTTGGAAGATTTTTAAGTGTATTAAAGATCGGTTCTTTGACTAGAGAAAAAGAAATCTGGGGCTGCCATGGAGGAAAGTCACTCATATGGGTTAGAACAAAATGAGGGTAAATGACAGACTTTTGTATTGTGGTGAACTGTCCCTTAATTGAGCAAGTACATAAAACGTCTGTGTTCAACATGGTCTCCTTACCTTACCCTGACTCACAAGAGTTTAAAATAATGATTTATAATATGTTAGTTTGACATCACTGGTCTGTGTGGTTCCGTCACATCATGGCTACTTCATTGTGTGTGTGTGTGTGTGCTGAGGATGGTGGAGGGTTTGCAGCTCTTACAGCTGTAAGAATTTAGGAATCTTTAAAGAATTTTAATTTTATTCAATTTTATGTTTTAAACAGAGGTGGTGATAGAGACGCTTGGATCGCAGCTTTATGTTTGCATAAAAGCACATGATCAGTTAATGTAAGATTTAATGACAGTGTGGCCCTGCTCTTGTAAATGAAGTGTAAACTGTGTGTGTGTACCTGAGGGCCACTAACACTCCGCTGCTGTAGCTCCTCCAACTCCTTCTGCACCTCCCACACACGGCCGCCCATCTCCTCCTCACGACTCTACAGAAGACCAGAACCATGTCTGATACAGCTCTCACTTCACAATGCAGTCAGGCTCTATTTCCTGCTCATAAACTCCGGTCTTAAAATACATGGACAAACAATTAGATCTATTAGCTGTGGAAAAAGTCCTATAACGAACAGTTAGCATACGCCTCCATCGGGCCAGTGAAGTTCATTGTGGGCAACATAAGGTCTTCATCATTGTGTACACCTTAAGGGGAGTTTGAGGTGCTAGTTGACTGAGGTAATCGTTTCCTGATGACACACAAACTATTAACAGAAACCTGAAGTTAGTGACTTTACATGCAGGAATTTAGTGGAAACGATAAACTCCTCATGAAGGTCTTACTGGGCCAAACAGAATTAAAAGGTTTTGTTTCTAGACCACAGGTTTTCACGCAAGCTTGCTAAAGAGATGTTTTAGTGAAAGAATCTGCTATTAATTTGTCCAGTTAGTTACACATCACATTTCATGTTGAAATGTTGAGTGTATTTTGCAGTACCTGCAGGACCTGCTCGTACCGCTGAACGATTCTGTTCAGATCTTCTTCCTTCTGAGTGATTGTTTTCTGCAGCTGACTCACTTCTTCTCGATGGCTGTTTATGAGCTCTGCTTCAACATCTTGAGCTTTCTCTGTGTGTACAGAAAGTACAGTATGAAGACAAGAAGGTCACCCTGAAGTCACCATCACTTACAGACTGGTTCAATTACATGGCAGGATAGAAAACATGTGGTAAATCAATGATGGGTTTCACATCTCACATTTCGTGAGGCCAGTAAACCAGCAAATGTGTGTAAGATCTCTTGTGACAAATACTGTTTGCTTTAAAGACTTTAAGGTGAAAACATGGTAATGTTGTTTATGTGGTGTTTTTAATACACTTTAAGACAAACCATGTGCAAACTCAGTCAAGAGTGTGGACCGAGTGAATCAGGAAGTCTGAGCTGGTGCTATTGAGTGGAGGCGGAGACTAATTTACATATTCATGGTTTTGTTTATATAAATTGATGCAAGCATGTTTAATTATATACAAGGGGGATTTAAATATCTTAATTGAAGATTTAGTTTAATTAAATACACACACACACACACACACACACACACACACACAATTATGATATGAAACACATGACCACATGATTACCATACTGTTTTATCATAGAATATACACAACACTTCAAGGTCTTTTAAAGACTAGCCATCGTGGTGTTGCTCAACAAATATGATCATAAAATGGCACCTTCTATAGGAACCCAAAATGTTTCTTCTTACCAATGGTCTCCCTAACTGAACCTTCTAGTTCCTTTTCCTTCAGAGCCATCTGAGTGTTGAACTCCCTCATTAACTGCTTCAGTGTAGAGCTGTGTTTCATTTCCACATCTTCTATTTCAAGCCTGAAAAAAACTGTATGAGCTCCAGGGAAAATGTTTGATCAAAAAACATGCAGAAGCAACATACGGATCCCCGCACCTGCTTCTCAAATGAAACAAGGAAGAAATGTCACATAAGTCTTACTTCTGTTTCTTCTCGCTTTCCTCAGCCATCTCCTTTTTCAGGAACTCCAGCTCCTTCTCATGCTCCTTCCTCAGAGAGCGGAGATCTTTCTGGAGTCTGGTGTAATCTCTGTGGAGTTTCTGTTTTTCACTCTCAGCCTCCACCAGCTTTCTCTGAAGATCACTCTCGGAGGTGTTTGAATGGTTGATTAGGCACTCGCTGTTTATCTCTCCATTTCCTTGAGGTAAATTCTGTTGTGCTTTTAGCTGATTCTCCTTCTCTTCAAGCTTTTGGAGCAAATCTTGGAGCTTTTCCTCATACTCCTTTACCAACAAGTTCTTTTGAATTCTCCAGTCATCCTGTTCTCCAAGTGTGTCCATCTCCTCCCTGGCCAGTAGCATTGATGGTTCCATTCCTAATTCACTGCATGTAGTTTGAACTTCTGCAACATGAATTTTCTCCACTTCCTCAGCCTGTTTCTCTTTAATCTGGCCTTGAAGATCCAAACAGGTCTGCTGAAGCTCTTGGACCAGTGCTGTCTGCTCAAACAGGTCCGCTGTAAGGCGACCTATCTCCGTTTGGTAGTTTGTAATCTGCCCAACAGACTCTGAGAGTTTGGTCTCAAGCTCTCCAAGTTTCAAAAGACTCTCAACTTTTTCTCTAGCAGCAACAGCACACTTCTCCTCTTTTGCAGACATTTGTTTTTGAAGATCAGCCAGATTCTCTTCATACATGTCTTTAAGACTCTGAAGTGAGGTTTCTTTCTCCTTGCTCGCTTTCTGCTTCACTTCCTGTAGATATCTTTCATGTTCTTCTTTTAATTTAGAAAGGGTCTCCTCCACTGTCTTCTCATTCTCCTCCAGAGCCTTTACACGTTCCTCTTTTTCAAGCTGAGTTTGCTTGATTCCTCCTAGCTGTGTCTGCAGATCTCTGATGGCCTGCTCCTTTTCCTCAATTTGTGATGTCAGCTGTTTGCGAATCATACTGATTTTTTGTTCCGCTTTCTTCTTCAACTCTGCCACTTTTCCAACTGTCTCGGTGGATGCTTTCTCCTGTGCTGCCCTCACAGCCTCTTCTTTCTCACTCAGAATTTCTGCCTTTTTCTTCTCAAAGTCATTCTGCTGGGTTTCTAGTTCCAGCCTGGCAGCTTGGAGCTCTGTCTTTAAAGACTGCAGACTTTCCTTAGTTTTCTGGACTAGGGTCCCATTGTGAGAGCTCTGCTCCTGAGCTTCCTGTAGTCGTTTCATCAGCTCCATCTTTTCGCTTTCTCTTATACTCTGGTGCTGCTTTAAATCCGCTGTGACTTGCTCCAGCTCTTTTGTCCGCAGCCCCAGCTGCTCCTCAAGCTCGCTGACTTTCTTAGAGCAGATTTCCAGCTCTGAGGTCAGCGACTGAACCTTCTGCTCTTTTTCACTGAGCGCCTGGTCCATCTCTGACTTACTCAAGGACTGATTGTCAATGCTGACAGTAAGTGTTTGGAGGTGCACATCCTTTTCAGCAATCTGCTTCTCCATATCCATAATTACTTCCTGAAGAGACTTAGCAGTGCTGTGGCTCTGGCTGAACTTCTTCTTCAGCTCTGAGAGCTTGTTCCTGAGTGAGTCTGTCTGCTCTTGAAGAGAGTTCTTCTCTTTTTCCAAACGTTCCACTGTCTCCCCCATTTGGCATGTAAGCCTCTCCTTCTCCTCACTGTGTTGCTGATTCAGCAGAGATATGACTTCCTCCTTCTCAGTGATGCTACTTGCTAACTGGGTCTTCAAGTCAATTATGAAAGATTCTAGATTGTTTATTTGCAAAGCTTTAGTTTTGAGACTTTCCGATATGCTAGACCTTTCTTCACACAACTGCTCAATGTGACGGTCTTTCTCAGAAAGTACCAGGGAACGATTCTCTGCATCAGTTTGCTGAGACTCCCTTTCAGCTTGTAAGGCTTTAAGATTTTCTGAATTTGCATTGAACTGAAGAGTCATCTCGTCAAGAGAGCTCTTTAGCTTCTGATTGTCTTCAACAGTCTGATGAAGTTCCTTCTCTAAAGTGTGAATTCTGTTGTCCTTTGTCAAAATGACATTTCTTAGATATGTGACCTTCTTCTGATGCTGGATAACCCTGTGTTGTAGTTCCCCAACTCTTCCCTCAATTTTCTTACACAGCTCTGCAGAGAAACCATCTAACTTAATCTGAGCTTCCTGACAGCACTGCTCCAGCTCCTTCCTGATGGCTAATATTTGTGTCTGGAATTCTCCTTCCTTCTTTTGGAGTTCAGCGCTTTTTTCTGCAAGTGTCCTCTGGAGATCTTCACCCTCTTTACACCTGGACGTTTCAAACGCAATCAGTTTTTGTTGGGTGTTAATAAGCTCTTCAGATAAGCCTTGTAATCTCTCTTTGTTTGCTTCCTCTGCCTCTCTCCGCTCATCCTGAAGAAGGCTCCTTTCATTCAAGGCCTGGTTTAGATTTCTCTCCATGGTTTCAACCTGTCTTTTAAGAATATCTTCTCCTTTCGATAAACTTTCTAGCTTGTTAGCTGCCTCCCTGAGCTCTGTTTGCAGTTTCTGGACAGTGGTTTCCCTCATGGCAAGCTCCTCTCTGAGGTTCTGGGCATCTTTTATGACCTGCTCCTTCTCTTCCCTGCTAGTTGAAAGCTGCTGAGATACCTCCTCCAACTCCTGCACTTTCTCTTGCAAAGAAAGGGTGTGTTTTTCCAGCGTATCCTCCTCATGCTGACTAAGTTTCTCCTGCCAATGCTGAACAAGACTTTCCTTCTCCTGTATATGAGTTACATGAAGCTTCTCTAAGTGCTCCTTGTGATTTGCCTCTAAATCAGAAATTGCACTGCTGTGACCTTCAGTGCTTGTTTGTGCCATCTCCAAGATCTTCTCCTTCAGCTGCTGCTCCTTTAGTTGTAACTCCTGTTCTTTCTTGGTTAACTCTTTTTTGGAATTCTCCTCAAGGTCATGAAGTTTCTTTAATAACTTGTCCTGCGCTTCTTTGGCTTTCTGCTTGAATCTTTCATTGGCTTTCTGCTTGCCATCCAGATCTTTCCTTATGTTCTCCAGTTTCTTCTCGTGAGCATTTTTCTGTTCATCCAGCTGCCTTCTCAACTTATTCTGCTCTTCCTGCATTGACTTACAAGTTTTAGCATGCAAATTCCCTTTTTCAGATAGTTCCTCATTGACTTGCTCAAACTTCTGCTCTAGTACTTTGAGTTCATTTGTCTTCTGTTCAAGAAGCACATTTTTCTCCTGACAATCGTTACGCACTGCCTCTAGAGTCTGCTCCAGATCTTTTACTTGGTTCCTTGTGTGTTGGAGATTTTCTGTAAGTGTGCTAATCTGAGACCTAGCTTCATCAAGGGCCTCTTTATCAGACTGGGACCTGTGTCTAAGCTCCTCTAACTGGGCACTTCCATCTTTGACAGCCTTGCTGGCATCTTCTTGTAAATACTTCTCCCTCAGCATGTGTTCCTCCAGAGCCTTTTCCTTCTCCTGTAACAGCATCTTCAGCTGATTGAGCTCTTCTTTCAGTGTTTTCTCCACCCCTGCCAGTGATTTCTCATTCTGAACTTTTGAAGCTTCAATCTCAGCCTGATGTTTCACTTGTTCTTCCTTGAGCTTCTTCTCAAACTCTTGTCTTGAGGATTCACCGGTGGTTTCCACAGAAGACAGCCTCTCTTCCAGCTGTTGTTTACTCTTCAGGACCTCTGTAAGCTCAGAAGACATGGTCTCAAGCTCCGTTTGCTTGTCACTGAGCTTGTCCAGCATCTTTTGGTTCATTTCCTCCACATGAGAATGAAACTCTTCCTCCTTTTCTTCCATTTCTGCTTTATGTTTCTGCATGAGCTCTTCTATGGTGTGGTTATGTTGCTGGCTGAGGTCTGTTAACTGCTCTGTCTTGGTTTTTTCCAGCTCTTTCTGATGCTCTTCCTGCAGAGCTGCTCGTTCAGACTCATATTTCTTTCTCAGTTCTTCAATCTGTGTCGAGAGATCATCCGACTTAGCAACATCCTTCTCAGAGTTATCCAGACAACTCTCCAGCTCTTGAATTCTCTGTAAAAACAACAAATGACCTTAAGGAATGAACTGTGCCAAGTTGCGGCGTTGCTTTCCATGACATTGAAAAGTTCTTTAAACCTACGACTTAATTTGGCCATGCAACTACAATAAGGATATCCTGCTGATCTCTCCTCAGATAAAGGGATGGATAAACTCACTGTTTTGGCAGACTCCAGCTCGAGCTGCAGTTCCTTGGCTTTGTTGTCGCCCTCAGCTTGAATCGCAGCCTTCTGCAGCTCAGCCTCCTCCAGAGCGAGCGACGCCTGCTGCTCTCTTTCCTGTGCAGACCGCAGCAGTTCCTCTCGGCACTGCTCCTACAGTAAATAAATGCTTATATTCAAACACACCATATTTACACAGACAACAGTAATTAACACAAACTGATGTCACAGGCCCAGAGCCGTGGAACGAGGACATACCACCGCCTGTTTGATCTGGACAGCTAGTTCTTTTTCTTTGTTTGCCAGAGTCTCTGCGTGTAATTGCTCCATTTCTGCCACCCTGTCCTGAGAAGACTTCTGAAACACAGACATCACAGCAAAACAAGAACTTCTGTTAACCACTTCAAGAGGCCGTATCATAAAACATGCAATTCCTATACACCTGAAAAAATCATAGAAAAATGATTTATCAAGTAAACACGCTTATATTCATAATGAAAACTCTTGTCCCTCCCAGACATTTGGGTGGTCAAATGTTTTCATGTATGAGACCCTTGAAACAACATTTTCGGGTAATGTTACTTAACCTGATAATAGCTACTTAACTTGGTGAAACTATTATTAAACTATTATTAAAACTGACTATTATTAAAACCGGCCATCTGGAAAAAGTGAAAAGGTAATAGTTAAGCAGTGGCCTTTCGTTGCCTGGATGATTCACATTCAAACTGAAAAGATTTCATTCTTATTTTTGGCATGAATGAATTGATAGGATTCAATATTAAGGACTTTGGCTTCGAGTTGGTAAAATAATCAACTGACTCATCATGTCACTCTTCTTTGAATTGGTGCAAGGTTTATAACAAACTACAACACAAGAGTCTTTGTTATGGATTATGAGTCTGATGAAGGAAACAGAACTGATTTTCTCTGTCCAAACTGAGGCTCACATACAGTCAGAGTGAATGCTGGGCTATAATGTGGCATTTGATTTGATTACTTTTGATTTACAAATGTTCTTCAGTCAATGTATCAGTCATGTGGCGAGGTGGAACTCATGCGTGTGCGAGTTCCTTCACAGCTTTCATGGGAACTGTGCAGTGAAAGCAGTTAAACTTCTCTGAACGAATGTGACACTGTAAGTGGACTGATGACTTTTCCAGACACATCATTCTTCAACAGCGCGAGTAAAATGAGGACAGAGCTGAGGGACACATCAAAATGCAAAGAAAAACGGCTTAAACTCTCTACAACTGTATTCTGGATCCAAGTGTCTGAGATTACTGAATCTCCTTAAGATCCTCCAGCGTAAAACAGGAAGTGCTTCTTAAACAACGCTGATGTTGATATGTCACATCTGTGAATACAGCTGACAAATGACAACAGAGTGCATGCTTTTATCAATAACACAATTTTATCAGTGAGACAAGTTTTACAAAATTAGATTTGGTTTGAGGAGTTTTTCTTGGGAGCCACGGTTGGATTTGTTCTCCTGTCTCTGAGATTTTAAAAGATTAAATGTGGCATAGGCACCTTCATGATGGTGACCACTTCCTGTTTGACTCTGGTAAGCTCCTGCTGTAGATGTTTCCTCTCCTCCTCACTGGCTTTCTCCACCTGCTTCACCTGCTCCTCCAGGTTCACCTGCAGCTGACGACGTGCCTCCTCCGCCCGCTGGGCCACGCCCAGAGCCCGCTCCAGCTCTTCAAAGGCTGGAGGAACACCACATGGTTAGGACAACCAGATCCAGGGGCAGAAACGACAGGGGACCGGGACGGTTGCATTTACCTGCTTTCTCCGACTTCTCCTTCTGCTCCTGTAGCTCATCTTTCTGTGCGAGGGTCTGCTGGAGTCTGGAGCGCAGCTGCGCGATTTCCTCTTCCTTCATCTCCATGGCCTCATGCATCTGACGCTTGGTTTCAGCGATGACCATGCCCTTCAAAATCACATCAGAGAGTTCCCTCAACAATGAAATGTACACACTCTCATGTCCTCCAAAGATGAAACTTAAAGAATCAGTTCACCCCATAAATGAAAATAATTTTGGCTGGAAAAAGAAAGTCATACACATCTAGGATGGCATAAGGGTGAGAGAATTATGAGAGAATGTAGAGAATGTTTTAACCCTCTTGAATGTTGAAATATTTCAGAGCACGTGTGCTCATAACGTGCTCCACCTCACATGCCTGAGCACAAATAACACTTGTGGGGTTATTTGTTGACTGTTACATAATATCTGATTTAAAATCAAATGTAAGAACCATCACTTACGTAAGTGATTCAAATCCAAGACATAAAAGTCTTCAGTGTGAACTGTGTCATTGGACAGTTCTGGAGGCTGTCTAAAGTTTGTGTCTTGGCTTTTAATTTCATGGCTGGTAAAACAAGTAATTTGAATTCACACGCTATTGTCAGTGTGGACAAAACCTAATTTTGGACTCTGTTATATCACCCTTCTGAAACAATAACAAAACAAAGCAACACTCTCTGACCTTCTCAGCTGCCGTCGTGACAAAGTGAGACGCCAAAAGGAAATACACACTCCAATCTTTCTAAAATAGACTCTCCAGGATCATTCATCATCGTCTTTCAGTGGAGTTTGAAATCTTCTGTTCACACTGGCTCATAAACTTAGTTCTGTGGCAGACACTCAACACAGCTCAGCCCGCGCGGGGAGGAACATGAAGCGGGTTCTGTTCGAGTCTCTCACCTTGTCCTGCTCCAGCTGCTCTATGAGGTTCTTGGCGTCTCCCAGCTGTGTGATCAGCTTGGTTTTCTCTGTCGTGTGGAGCTCCTGACAAACACACAGGTGACGATGAGTCATTTGTTTAATTCAGAAGAATCAACACCTTTTGACAATCTGTCCAACTGGTCTAGACAATCTGGATAAACAAGCATCTTGGAAACATACTGACCAGCTGGAAATATATTGACCTGAATTTCTAACTTTCAGAATGTGGAGAAAAGGTCCAACCAAGTGTCAAGGGAAAAACCTTTTTAAATTCATTTATATACCTTAGATACAGCTGGCCTGACTACATCACACATTTTATCATTAGTTTCGACTGAATAGTGTATTTATTACGCTCATCTGTCTAGCTCAAATTGTGCTTTAACCACAGAACAACATAAAAGCCACGTTACACAAATCTATATATATATATAAAAATCTATATCAAATAATACTATAAACATATTTAGACCTTTCAAACATCTCAAAATCATTACATGACACCAGCAGAGAGCTGTGAATCAACAGCGATGTCCACCACAGTCACATGACCTTCTGTCATTGATAAACACAAACCAGACCACAGCACACCACTGAAGCCAGTGGAGTCTTCACACCAGACCACAGCACACCACTGAAGCCAGTGGAGTCTTCACACCAGACCACACCACACCACTGAAGCCAGTGGAGTCTTCACACCAGACTACACCACACCACTGAAGCCAGTGGAGTCTTCACACCAGACCACAAGAACCGACAGTCCAACCTCAATTACAGCCTCAGAGGTTGTGGAACCTCAGTCAGGGAAACCGTGCTTTCTCCACTTCCTGTTTCTCTGTACAGGACATTTAAAACCCAAAACTGAACAGAACTGCCACTGTATAGAGTAAGTGGGTTATTCAGTTTTATTATTATTAGTTCTACTGTTTGGGCGTTTGGGATCTGAACACCCAGATAACACCCAGATAACCTGCAGCATTTGACTAAATGACATAAATGAAGAGACGTGTGCTATTATTTTCTACATGATCACAGTTTTTAAACTGTAAGATGATAGAAGCTAACAAAAACCCATAAAATGATAAGTCCATAAGCAACCACCTAACAGTACCCTAGCAACCACAGAAAACACCTTAGCAATGTGCCACAAACCACTCAGAACACCTAGAAACTACATAGCAACATGCTAAAAACAAGCGACAGTGCTGCATGGGCAAACCATGTAAACATTTTCATTCAAATACTTTTATATGATGCAAAGCTTATAATGTTGTTAAAATGAACAAACATCAGTTAGAGCAAGTACATAACAGATCGGTGTTCAAAATGGTCTCCTAACCCTAACCTGATTCACAACGGTAAGTTTTTAATAATGATTTATAATTTGATTTCCCCGCAAATGTCAGTTTGGCTACATTTGACTTCATCATACATAAAGTACGTAAAGTTGTACGTTTGTACGTTTCAAACAGAGATGGCGACAGAGAGGCAACAGTTACAGGTTGCAGCTTTAACATCAATCTGAAATGATTTAGTGGTGAAGTGAATCAAAACCGTCTAGTAGAGTAAATGAGAGAGTGGACGGTCAGCTGGTGCGTTTTAGAGTGTGAGTGTGACTGCAGTCACGAAAGGGCAGAAATGAATGTCTGCGTGAGGCAGGAAGGGTGCGCTGTTAACCTCTGTTCTCTCTCTCCCTGCTGAGAGACTTTCTCACACACAACACACATGCATCATATTCACAGGAAATACAGTCACAGCCTTACATACAAAACACATCACCCTGCGCAGCACCACACACACACACACATCACCATCCTCAGCACCACACACACACACACACACACACACACACACACACACACACACACACACCCAAACACAAACACATCACCCTCCTTAGCACCACACACACCCAAACACAAACACATCACCCTGCTCAGCACAAATATGCACACACATGACCCTGCCCTGCTCAGCTGATTCTGCCATACTTTGGCATCTCTTTCAGGATGTTCTGTAGGATGTGTGGTGTGTGTTTAGTGTTTTTGTACCTTGATTTTCTCTAACTCCTGCAGTCTCTCCTGCAGCTGCTGTTGTAAAACCTCGTTCTCACTGCCCAGCTGAGCTGTGCGCTCTTTACTGGAGCGAATCATCTCCTTACATCTCTGCAGGAGACTCTCCTGACGCTTCACTCGCTTCTGAAGGGCCTCAAGGTCTGGCTCAACACTGCCCTCTGCTGAGCACACACACATGCACACACACGCAGTGCACGTACACACACAGTGCACACACAACACAAACATACACAAGACACGCAAACACACGCAAACACACCCAGACAGATTAACACACACGCACATGAAAAACAAATACCAAACATGTAAGTTAAACATTGCTACAATAAATTTATTGTCAAAAATTATATGTTTGATCCACATCCAACAGTTTAATTAGACAGCAATCCTTACAGCAATAAAGACTCTCCATGTTAAAGTTGAGAATGTTCTAGATGCTCAAGATTTAGTTTCATTGCTGTAAAGTGAAATGAGCACACACCAGTGTTAAGGGTTGAGTTGTCATCTTTTACTGGGCTCTGAAGGTCAGAGGTCGAATCAACAGCATCTGTGGATGGAGACGTCTCCAGGTCTGATGAAACCACACCTCCAGACGTCTGGAGCCGTTTCTTCAGGAGAGACACCTGATGACAGACAGCTTCAGCATCACACAGATCACACACACACACACACGCACGCACACACACACCTGTGTCTGAAGAACCGTGATCATCTGATCCTTCTCCTCCAGAGCAGCATCAAACTCCTCCTGCAGATGTTTCTTGGCCTGCTGGTCCATCTGAAGCTCCTGATCAGACATCAGACTCACCATCAGACATACTGCTAACTAGAAGTAACTTTGCAACTACCTGTCAGCGAGCAGTCATTAGAGTACTAGCACATGGTTTGCCTAACATCTGCTAACACAGTTAGTCCTCCAACACTTGTATTACAACAGTATGTGTTAGTTGATATGTAGATGCAAATGAATGAGAATCTTCTCCTCTGTCAGTAATGAGTTTTTTAGCAGCTTTCGCTCTCCTTGACTACAGTGTAGGATTTAGCTGCCTGTTTTTGTCATAAACTTTCCCCTTTTTTTCTAAAAACATTTTTCTAAAGCCAGCTCTCCGTTTGACCTGTAATAACAGTGACAGTTGCCTGAGCAAAAACCACTAAATAATAACATTGGCAAACTGTTTAATATTCAATCCAGATAAAAATCACATGCTAACCCACATTATTTCCTGAATATTTATTTTCAGCTAAGAGACGTCACATAACTGAGGTCAAACACACAGCACATGACATCAGAGGAAAAGATACACTGACCGTTCAGTGTGTAATGAAGAATTAATGAGAGCTGAGAGAGACAGCGAGAGAGAGAGAGAGAGAGAGAGAGAGAGACGATACCTCCCGGAGTTCTCCGATTCTTCTCAGTGCTTTATCTTGACTCTGACTCAGGATGGCCTGAGAGAGACACACAAATCAGACATACAGACAGACAGACAGAGATGAATGACACACTATCATCTTCATACTCATAACTGAAATACAGCAGCTCATTACAGGAGAAACATGAGGAGAACTTCCCTGAAGCACCAAACTCATTGATTCTGCTGCAGGAACAGAATGTGCAGTTACCTGAGTTTTCTCTTTATCACGCTGTACGGTTCTGTATGCTGTGACCAACTGAGAGAGAGGAAACAACGAACAACACATAAACCCTGTCGTTCTGAAATATATGAATACAGACAGGTTAATCTCCCCCGCTCCTAAACAACAGAGTCTGTTCTGCAATAATAACCAGCCCCAGTTTACACCCTGTTTTAGAGAGATCATGAACTAAAAATGTGAGTTTTGTTGCTGTTGTTTCAGGTTTATTAACTCCAAGGTCATCTAAACGCCAGTTATCTCCTAAAAGTGGCCAAAACAAACTTTCAGCATATAAAACTGCTGTTTAAACATGTCCTGGGGTCAGTAACAGCGGCTTGTAGTTTACACCTGCAGTAAACACATCTCAGATTATCTGTTTAGTAGTCAGATGAGAACACATTCATCATGGCTTCAATGGAGCAGGTTTAGCATGCACAGAAACAAGTTCTGAAGGGCTCACAACTGTAAAGAAATGATCTACAATGATACTTAAAGGGACAGTTCACCCCAAAATGAAAATTCTATACAATAGTCAAGAATAATGATTAAGATCCTAAACCCAAGTAATCATGATTTGGGGAATTATCCCTCAAATCACAGCCAATACTCTGAATATGAATGAACAGAATATTCTATAATGAAAGTAATCAAGTAAATAATCTGTCAAATTAGCAGCTCAACATCTTGCTTTAGTTTTCTGTGCCCAGACTTTGAGTAATGGCGTGTTAAAGTAAGAACATGATTATATTTGACGCTGCACCAGTCCAACATACATCATTAAAATCACATTACAAATCCCACAGCACACCTGCATTCAGATCACAAACTGCCAAGATAAAAGTCCACTGCACAGAAAACAAACTGCGGGATGATAAATGTTGAGGCACTTCTCTCTCTGTCTGTCTATCGCTCACTCCCTGCACATTCACTGGAGCTAAATTACAGTTTCACAGTAAGTAAATATCTTTTCATGGTGGGCAGCAATAATTCAAGTGTAAACAAGGTCTAATGTCTTCAAAACGCAAAGTGATCAGATCTAGGGCTGTCACAATAACAGATTTTCACTACATAACTGTTGCAGCTAAAATAATTCATATGAATGATGTTATCGCTATATTTGTTGGAAAATACATAAATAATGATATCAATCAAATTCATCTTTATTTTAATTTGTGTTTTCTCTTGTTTTGGCCAATGAATCACACTTAAACTAAACCTGTAGCTCTCAGGACAAGAGGTGCAATAACACTTACAGTGATGGAGTGTGAAACTAGGTACTGGTGCTGAATTATTTACAATATTATCATGTGTAGTATTAACACAATATCAATAAGCACAGTTGTTAACATCACTTAGTGACAATACTGACATACTGCAACACCTCCAATCTGATTACCCACACACAGATCTGATCACGCTGGAGCTGTTTTACTCCTGATTTAACCTGATTACTCGAGATGGATGTGATCTCCGGATGTGAAGGTGGACTACAGAAGCCCTGCAGATGTCGTCTGCTCACCTCTGAGTATTTTCCTCTGTAGTTTTTGAGGCTCCTCTCCACCCTGTGCAGACGGCTCAGCAGCTGCTCTTTGGACAGACTCTCGACGCTGGCGGGCGAATCTTCAGCTTCACTCTCGATGTCTGATGGAGGGTCGTACACGGGGAGCTGGGCTTCATTCTCACCGATGAGAGTCAGAGACTCTCTGGAGGAGCTCCTGACGAGACTGTCCCGTGAGGCGGAGCGGAAGAGACCTTCACCGCGTGCTGATCCACGGAGCATTGACTCCACTGAAGACACCTTCTGCTGAAGCTTCTGAGACAGAGACTGAGGTTCCTCTTTCTGGAGAGAGAATGAATCATTTGAGCACTTTACATCAGATAATCAGCAGATTCAGGGAGATATGGTAAAAGATGCCTATGAACAGCTAAACTCACAAAAACAAAAACTTAGAACTCCATCTTGGATTAATTTTTTTACATGTACATTAATTCATTTAGCAGATGCTTTTATTCAAAGCGTCTAACAAAGGATGAGAGCATTTAACATTTTGTCTTAAGAACCGACAAGCCAAGTCTACAAGCTACATTTACAACATTCTGCTGCTTGAGACAGGAGGAACAGAAGGAGTGTTTTTTATATGTAGGAATGGTATGGAATATCAGTACATTAGGGGTCAGTCAGGTGTGAAACAGGTGTTTTGAGTTGTTTTTTTGAAGGTTGTGATGGTCTCAGCAGATTGGGTGGAGGCTGGGAGGTCATTCCACCACAAAGGAACAGAGTAGGTGAAAGTTTTAGAGAGTGTTCCGGAACCTCATTGTGGGGGAACAATCAGACATCACTCATTTACAGACCGTAGTTGCCAAGAGGGGACATATGTCTGTTTTTCACCAACCTTGTGTTGCAATGCATTATGGGACTGCCTTAGAGATTTGGCAGATGCTTTTATCCAATGCGTATTATTATTGTGTGAACATGCCTTTGGTTCCAATGTAACTTTTAGAAGACACATGAAAGATCAAGAAAATGTCACTGACCTGAGGAGACATGCTTCCATCTCCATTTAAACTGCCTCTGGGAGAACTTCCTGCTGCTTTAGACAAGCTCTGCATGAGAACAATGGTGAGTGTTAAACAGTGCATTAGGGTTCAGACCTCAGGCCTGGTTAGTTTTCCTCCAGCCCATCGTGCTGCACCCCGATTACTCTGGGAGTAATATTAGTTTTTGCTGTGAGAAATGTCGAGGCTTCTGGTTAAACCCATCCTCATGCAGCTCAGAGAGAAACACAGGGGTTAAATACAACGCAGAGCAATTCTACAGCGCAACACAAACAAGAGTTAAATACAGGAGCGCTACATTAGCAGCTTTGTCAGTCTGACACAGACAAAGCAAACAGTCCAATCACACTAGAGCTGGTTACTGAGAGCCTGTGTGTTCGGCACGGAGTGAGACCGATGCTGTTTTCTTCCTACAGTAAACAAGAAGTCAGAGGGTAAATGTTACTGTGTTTTCTTCAGACAGACTTAAAATGCACCAGGATATGAATCTCATTACAACTGGCTACAAGGCTCAACGGCTTCATTCATTGTCAGGCCAGTGTGAGACGGCCAAAAATCATAAACAAATTAGCATTATTTTACAGCTGCAGTGTTGGTAAATTTACAGCTGTCGTAAAGTTGTTATTCTGTGGTGGACCAAGTACAAATCTGAACTTCTGGGCTAAAACCATGCCAGCAGATAAAAATACTGGACTAAAAATAGTCAAATACTGTGATCTTGGAGCTGGAGGCAGTGCCGAACACAGAACAAAAAACATGATGGCCAATGTCATCTCTTCAGAGCACTTTCTGCTCATTATAAATGAAAACAGACGCTTCTAAATTTCCTGTCAGAATCAAATGAAAGGAAGCCTGCTGCTTTAAAAACAAAAGGTACTTCTACACACAGCAGTGTTTAGAACAGTATTTATGGTATTTTGTACTTTAGTATGCAACAAGCTAACCAACAATGGCCTTTAAAAAACTGTTAATAAGCAATACTTAAGCAATTAAAACATTTCTGAAACTTTACAGTGAGTAAAGCAAATGGCTCGGGTAAAGAAATCAATGATTAGTTGACTGAAAGGGTTTTATTAAAAACACACATTTGGTCCCCCTAAATCATGAGTTTGTGGACCCTCTTATTGTACAGCACTTTCTGAAGCCCATAATACTGTACAATGCTGTAGACAGAAGCCTATGTATGTAAAGTAGTTTTTAGTGATTAAAAAGTCTAAATGCAAATGAGTTGTGTAAGGTATACCACACAGTTAAATAAAGTTTTGAGTTTTGAGTTGCTGGATGATGAACTTGTACTGTGGGTTTATTCACCAGTTTAGGAATGAATGATGACCTGGTTTATATAACAGATTAACTGTCCAGTCATTAATCTACATGACTGAGCCATTAGCATCGGTATGCAGCTGATAAAGTGATACGCAGCTGCTGGTGATCTCTGATTAAACAGCTCTTAGTGTGTCAGCAGTGTCCTGTATGTGACATGCTGTTATCCAGCAAAACTACTTTAAACAGCATTCTCTCATTTGAGATGATAGAGAATAGATTATACTTTATATAATACTTTATATTTTCTTGCATTATACTTTCTTTGTTTCTGAGTATGTGCAATCCCTGGGATCGAACCCATAACCTTGGCGTTGTTAACACCATGCTCTAACCACTGAGCTACAGGAAAGCTATACGAATCTTACCAAGAAGTTACAGTTCACAGCTGTACTGTAAACCTGTGTTTCTAATCAAACAGACAGCAAAACAACAGACAGTTCTAAATAATGAAATAAAGCTGTTGTCAAACGGCTGATAATACACAACTCTACAACCTTTTACAACCCAGTTCTACTGCACATAGTATGTATATTGTCTGTGTATTGAACAGAGCAAACTACATTTTGTGTTCTACAATTGTGTTACTCTTAATTCAATGTGCTCGACAAGTCTGTTTCCAACTAGATAAATGAATTACAATATTAGACTAGTTTAGTCACTTTAAACCCATGCGACTTTCTCTCTTTATCAAAATACCAGGAATAATTCCAAATAAATTTCACCAGGAAATCACAAGAACTGTCAGGGGACAACAGGAAACATTCAACAGTTTATAAATGAGGGAATCTACAGGATCCTACAGGAGAGATTTAGGGAATCTAAAGGAACAACGTTCATTCCTGGAGATGCAACAAACCAAGAGCAAAAACTGCAGAGACAAAAGCAAAAGGCAAACCACAATCAGGCCTAACAGGAACATCAGAGATCAGATGCAGGGTTAGAAGCTCGATGCCTTTGAGTTATGCAGGACAGAGAGAGAGAGAGAGAAATCATTTAGTGAACATATGAAGATGAGGAGCTGCAAGCTGCTGTTACTAGGGCCTCGTTTAGCCCATAACCCCCAAAGGCATCACAAACAGGGCAGGAAGACGGGGCGGGAAGACGGGGCGGCAGGTTCGTCGGGTTTGTTTTAACTCGAGGGGTGAGGAAGAGGAGGTGAAGTGTGAGATCAGACTCACCACACTGGGCACCTGTGCCACTCTGGGTCTCTTTGAGTTGTCCAGAGCAAAGATAGTATACTCAGACAGAAAAGCAGGTTCTGCGATCATTCCGGCCAGCAGCTGAGAGAATCAACACCATAATGAAGGCACACAGGAAGTGAAGACAGACAGCCATGAGAAAATGAGAACACAATGAGTGAGACGAGAGAAACAGGGAATGAGACAGAAATAGAACTCTGATCCATACCGAGGCTGCAGAGTTACACTTGCTGATGTCTGTACCAAACCATATTATATTCATCCAAACGTCTGTTTTCTCTCCTCAGTGTGCAAACTGGAATAACCTAAAACTGCAGTCTGTAACTTGCTTTAGTTAAAAATGATCACAAATCAGTTATTGAGCAAGTACATAACAGCTCAGTGTTCAAAACTGTCTCCTGGCATTATCCTGATTCACAACAGTAAGTTTATAATGATGGTTTATAATTTGAGCTGTCTGGTTTCCTGGGAAAGGTCAGTCTGACTTCATTTGATTTCAACATATTGAAAAGTAACCTGCAATTTTAAGTTTCAAACAGAGGTGGCGACAGAGAGGCAAAAGTGACAAATTGCAGCTTTAACATCAGAGAATGATGCTGTTTAGTTTATTGTTTCAGTAGAGACATCAAAAAGGTAAAGAAAGGCTGAAATGATGTGGAGCTCATTCAGATGAAAACTTTAGAAAGAAATACAAACAGAGAATGTGAGACAGACCTGTGACTCATATATTGGCCTGGATCTGCTCATTTATTCAACAGAGTACAAACACAATCCATACAGACAACACACCTCTGTTTTCATCATGGTGTTTCTGATCTCCAATTAGAATTAATAAACTATTATTGTGGGGCATAAAGAAAAAATTACTTGTTTAATCATCCAGATGCCCTAATGTATCCAAAAGACAGCCAAACTTTTGCTAAAAATAAATGAACAACAAAGCAACATGAATAAAAATATGACATCTGTACGCACCTGACAGACAGATTTTAACTCTGTTTTAATCATCAGGGGCAACATGTTACAGTTCATTTACTGTATCATTGTTTGTTCTGTTTAAAAGTTCAAGCTTCAGTTCAAAGGAGTTTAATGTCACAATCCAGAAATAATAACTGTAACATCTAGACTATTATTAGGTCATTACAAACAGTAACAGCCTGTCATGTGTTAACCAGCCAGCTGGGGCTCATCAGACCACTGTTATTCCTGCAGTGATGTCCTCTATAAAATACAGGAGAGAGTTTTAATCTGCTAACATCAGTGTGTCACTGAAGTGTTGACTGTAACATTTCTTAATCTGCAGAAGCAGAACAAATGACACGCTTTATCCAAATTGTGGATTTGCAATTTAAATTGAACATGATGCCAAATATTTATACACAGACAATAAACTAAATAAAGACAATAAAAGACAAACGTTTTTCTACCGTGTTGCATGCAAAACCATGCAGCCTGACCGGCTGGTCTTCTAAATCAGCCAGACAATTATTCCCCAACAAGCAGTTACAGATTTACTCGTTTTATTGCAATAAATTATACTTATCAGCAAACAACACAAAAATATGTTAAAAAATGGTTTGGTTTTTTAATTATTTTATTTTTGCAATTCTGCAGGAAATGCTGCACTCATTAAAAGCAGATTTTAATACAACAGGTTACAAACAGATGCTACAACATGTTATAATTGAACTTGTGTGTTTGTGTCACCTTGGATTTCTTGTGTTTATAGTTACCAGTATAAAAACACTGATCTCACAGTATGCGCTGTCGAACAGTTAGCAGAATGCACGAGGGTTTATATTACACTTGTCTGTTTAAAAGGGATCTCTGGTATTTATCCTGTGATAACTCATGTGTTTGGAGTAAAAGGGCAAACATGTCATTTGAAGGCAGTTGATACACGTGTGTACTCAGACTAATAAGATAAAAGACTGTTTCTGTTCCGCCCACTTACCTCTCTGTCACTGGGGGAGGGCGGGGCATCCTGATGCAGAAAAGGAGGGGTACTGCGTCTCTCAGCTGAGCTCACCTGCTGGGGCGGTTATGTGCATTATACATCAAAACATGCAACTCACAGAACTTGATATAGCAATACTGTTTTACCTTTAAAGTATCATGTAAAAAATATCAATATCTGTTCAATGAAGAGCCTGTTTAGGGAATCTGGTTTAGGGTCTGATTAACTGGTCAGGCTGGTTTGTGGATTGTTAATATTATTGTATATAAGTTCCTAAACCTCCCACATCTTCTGAATAAAGCATTTCCAAGACTTTTCTATGATCTGATTATTAATTTTCCAGTTGTTTGTGAATACTGGAAAAAACATTTGCACTCACATAAAACAATTTCCAACAAATAAATAAACTTTGAGCACAAGAAAACAGAATAAATCATTGCATTTCTTTCTCTGATTTTCCAGGGCAGGTAATTAATATTTATTACTTTAATGTTTATTTATAAAATATTTATTTCCAGAGAATAGAGATTCTTGGGAATCTCTGTAATCCACATGAAAACAACAGTTTGATTGATCTGAACTGTCTGAAAGTCACATGACAGGTTGTGTTAGATCAAGAGAGACACGCCCAGCAGCAGGTAAGAGATTTATGATATAGGCTGCAGTATGATACAGTGAGACAAGCATGGGCCTAAATCATTACCATATTCTTGTACCACCATGTTTTCATGTACTGATACATGTACATAAAACACTATATTTCCAGTAAACATTTGATAATATAACTTCAAGTTTTGTTGACAATGATCACTAGAACACCAAGAAAACACTCCTACAATTCTTTTACACACACTATGAGGTTACCATGTTTATACCATTGTAAAATGCCATGTTTATTCCACACGAAGCTCTATAAACTTCAGCATATGTTGAAGCACCATAAAATGTCAATCTGACACCAACACTGTACTATAGTAAACTACTGCAGCTGATGTTTGGTTCTGTTAGCATACAGGCTACATGTTAAAAGTAGAGAGACGCACCTGCGCCTGCGCGCTGCTCCTCTGCGGCGACTGCTCCTCTATCACCTTCTGCTTCAGTTTCTTAAACATGCTGCCATACGCTCAATGTCACTTCACTCCGTGATTTACTCTCTTCTTCTTCTTCAGAGTAAAGAAACTTGACGTTTGGAAGACAGCAGTGCGCAGATGCAGTCGACGTGGAGGAACAGTGACGCTATGGAGCGGCGAGAGGCTCAAAACACACGCGCGTCACTGAATCGCATATCTCCAGACATGAATTGTGAATATAGTGACTAACACTATCCCGTCAGGTTTCTTTAATTGTTAACATTAGTAACTTTATTAATTAGCATGAGCTAACGGCAAACAATACTTCTACAGCATGTGTTAATATTAGTACATGATCATTTCATGTACAACAACATAATAACCTTTTAAAATTAAATGTTTGGTTTAACGCACAATGCACTAATATGAACGAGCAATGAACGTTTGTTTTAGCATTAAAGCTGCAAATCTCAGTTTGAAACATAAAACTGCGCGATACTTTACGTAATTTTCTCTTTACATATGAAGTCAAATGAAGCTAAACTGACATTTGCCGGGAAATCTGACCCGACAGCTCAAATAATAAATCATTATTATAAACCTACTGTTGTGAATCAGGGTAAGATCAGGAGATCGTGTTGAACACTGATCTGTTATGTACTTGCTCAATAACTGATTCTTGTTTATTTTTAACCAAAAAAGTGACAGATTGCAGTTACAGTTAACGTGACCAAATTATTTGATTCCTGTGTACTGTACTTAAACTTGCATATTCATGGCATGTTTTATATCTTCATCAATCAACTTAATTTATTTTAAACTGGAGAAGCCAGCAGTGCTAATAAACTTCTAACATCTTTTGCATATGTTTTTAGCTATTACAGCTGATCAAGTCCCCAACACATCGTCAATACTGAATATTAACCTCACTACTAGCAGCTCAATGAGTTTTACATCATATACTCTTGTGGTGCTGTAGGGGGCGCTGTCTGTATTAAAGGCGCTACAACCTGCCCTAGTCAGTAAAAACAACATATACATAACATCATATTAACATGTACACTTATCTCAATAAAGTTCAATTTATCTCAATAAAGTTACAGCTTAATTTAATATATATTTAATATATCTAATATATCGATGATGTTTTAGGCAAAAATTCAAAGCTATAGGCTTAACATTTTTTAACCAAATGAGCAAAAAACAGGAAGTATTATAACTATCTCTGCGACTGCTATTTGCATGCGATGAGCACCATTATTTATGCTGATGCATTACTTGCAGTGATGCAAACAGTGGCGGTGAGTGTGGAGATCACATGATCAGTGAATGATCAGCTACAGCGTGCTGACAGGTCGCAGGTCTGCATTCATCCCTCAGTGCTGTAATTTCACTACAAACTGGATTCTGAAGAGCATCAGTCAGTGTGATGGGAGCAGGTTCACATAAGAAGATTTCATATCCTGCATCTTAAGATCTGCACGTTAAGAGTAGAATTATAGTTTCATATTCTGCATTGGTCTGTTCACCACAATACCAGAAGCTATGAATGCGGTTTCTTGCAGGTGAAATGAGAAAGTAAACCATTTAAATAAGCTCACAGTTCTAACACTTTCAGTTTGTGAGGTGTCCACACAGGTGTCCAAAACAATAGATTTAAAACAGCTCTGATCTTTCCGAACATGATGTTTCATGTTTCACCCATATTTGACTCGTGTCATTATATGTCATTGTGTTGTATTCATGACATCATAAATTCCAGTGTTTAAACACATACGGCTGAATATTTATTAGTATCTGTTATTGTAATGAACAGTAACTCTCTCAGAAAACATTGTTTCAAGACTATTGATCATCAACAATATGTTTGTTCTTTTGTGATTAAATAATTCATGCATCAGGGGGTTAATTGTTTTTCATAGCATAAAGCAACACAACAACAATAGAAAACAGTAACATTTCAACAAAAACAACACTTATACATTCATTAGTCATCCTTAATATTTCAGTCACATTTTTATCATAAACTTGAACATAAACATCAAAACATTTCACATTGTATAAATTAAACTTTCATAATCTAAAATTCATTTGTTATTGAAGTCAACCATCTATGAAATGCTCCAACATAGAGATCTTCTCTTTAATTGTTTCAATCCAGTCTGGAACCTGCGTCTGCCATGAGCATGAGCAAGTGTCCATGTGTTATGAGCAATACTAACATTTGCTAACACAACCCCGGGTTCTGCATGCATTTTTCAAAAGATACCAAAAAAAGTTAGAAAGTGTAGCTTTAAAAAGCTCATCTAAAGCCAGTTTCCTTAAGAGGCACCTAAACCCTGACTGTGAAGTCGCTGACTAAGCAGTGAGCTGCTGTCTGTATGAGACACAGCCTTCATCTGTTTCACCTTGGAGCAAAAGCATTTTAATTTCCTTATTACACTTTAAAATATCCAGCGTGTGTCGCCAGGGATAAACGAGAGGGATTTTCACAATATTTATTGTTTTCATCACCTCTTCTCTACCTTTGAAATATTCATCCAATACAAAGTGTCATTTTCAGGAGAGAAACTCTGATCTGAGCTGTGAGGCTGAACTGAATTAATCGTGCTGTAGTCAGGAGGATGTTCCCGCGGTAACGGCTGCTGTGAGGAGAGACGAGGTGACTGAACCTCAGCAGTGCTCAGCTCTTTAGTCATTAGAGCCAGCAGCTGATGTCAGCATCTCTCTAGCAGTTATTGCATGCGTTTAGTTTGCACTAAAACCTTCAGAACAACACTCATGCTCAGAACATACTAACCCCTGCAACTGTAGGACAATAGCAACTGCATAACAACACCCTAGCAACCACCTATATAGCACTGTGGTGATGTGTTTTGCATAAAATGTGCCACAGTCACATGACCTGCTTATGGTTACACATTCAAACCACTCATAGGAATTATTTTAGGTTGCCTGGCAACCATAACGGGCCCAGATTTTTCCAATATTTCCAGTGAATATACCTTTTTCCATGCTGTCATGTTGTTTTATAAAAGCAATAAGGCACTCAGAGTTAAGATGATTTTGGGAAACCTGCTTTGCATTGTGTGTAAGATGACCTGTGACACTTTGCTTGACTGCTGTGGTAAATCTGAGCTGTTCAGAGAATATTCTATATAATATTTATATATTCTATAGTGCTCAAAATGAGATGCATAAAAGACTCAAATCAGACCGAAATAATTTAATATGATGGAAAAGTTTAGACTCAAATAGAAAACCAGGTGGCTTCTTACCCACCTAATTTACACAAAATGTCTTTAAACACCTACACACACACTCCTCACCCTCCAGTACAGGCTCCGAGCTAGCATTAGCATTTTTCCTCCATTGAGGGTGAAGCTCTGCGGAGGGACTCTAGAGAAATAAAATATATGAGAGATGAGAGCTGGAAAAACAGATGCACGATACAGCTCTGTCCTCTGATACTGAAGACCTGCTAAAGAATAATTCACCTATGAGCAGGCTGACAAACATCTGCCATGCAAAGTCATTTACATACAAACACATTTTTATCTGGAAATTGATGTTGGCATTTTTACAAAAGAGCCAAGGTTTGCTAAGGTTTGTGAAGTTTTGCTGTCTTTTGGATACAAATTTGTCTTCAATATATGGTTAAGTTAACCCCAACACACAAACACACATCAACAATCATTATCATAATAAAAAGCTTCTTTCAGATGACCTATGGCAGACTGCATAATAAGGTGATGAGGAAGGTGAATAAGGTGATGAGGAAGAACAGACTGAGCGAATGAGAACTGTTTGATGTGCAGGAGGGTGTTTGCATTGGAGGAACACGAGGAGAAACACTCTGAGATTTACAGAACATCTCTCCTCCAGTGATGTCATCAGAAGAGTTGTCTTGATTCATCTCTGCAGTACATGTGGACGAGATTTATTTCTGTTAGAAGAGAGATTCTTTAAGTCTCTGATGTCTCTGTGGATATCATGATGAAGACTGAAATAACTGTTAGTCATTATCAGCCTTTTAGATTAAAACCGGGAACAGAATCAGAAAAAAATGTGTGTGTGTGTGTGTGTGTGGGTTTACTTCATTATATATCGAGGACAAATTTACACCCAAAAGTCAACGAAACTTCACAAATCTGACCAAAATCTCCTTTGGGGGAAGTTCTCATTTGTAAAAACGCTATAAAATATAGTACATAAAGTTAATTATTAGATATGTATAGGTGCAGAAAGTTGTGTGTTAGTGTGGGTTAGGGTTAGAGTGTGGGTTAGGGTTAGAGTGTGGGTTAAGGTTAGGTTATATTGTTTATAACTAGCTATGTAGAAAAACATTAGAAGACCATGGAATGTTCCCAGACAGACAGATAAGTAAATGTGTGTGTGTGTGTGTGTGTGTGTGTTCGCCTTTATTCCCTAAAAACCAATAAATGGTTTCAGCAGCACCATAAAGAATTTGTATTGTACTTCTGAATAATTGAAAAACTCCCAAGACAAGGAAAAAACAAGACGAGGAGATAAATCTCGCTAATATACAGCGCGCTGACATTCATTTCTTTCTGCACCAGCGGTATTTCTACTACAGTTATAAATGTATTTCCACTACAGGAGAGATTTCTATCAACGTATGGAAATGAAAAGGATTTCTATATGCCTTCAAAAATAAACATGAAGATTAAAAGTAGATCAAATGGCACAGAGAGAATAAACCTGACATGACACACAGAGTTCAGCTTAAACACTCCAGAGAATGGTTGAGTTTTCAGTGTGTACAGTAGAACATACAGTGTCACTCTTAACAAAGATCAAATGGACATTTACACCTGTTAAAATTCAGAAATGTTCTGAATGTCCCGTTTTTAGACATTGTACTAATGTTATGGCTTGGTTATAAAAATGTTTTTAGTCATTTTTTAAAATTCTGCAATGGTTTTTAAAATGTTTCACTATCTCACAAATAGCATTTTTATGATAAGATTCTAAGAACGTTTTGCAAAGACATAATGTGAAATAAATGTTCTACTACTGTCTACTACAGTTTTCTGGTATCTTTTAAATACATTTATCAAATTAGTTTAAGGCATAAGTTATTGTAATATTGAGGGGGTGTGAACTCATTTATAAAACTGACTGAGATTCTAGTGTCAAAACTAGCAGTGCAGATCCTGTTGACTGGGGCCTGAGGCTGCTGCAGACACAGAAACACAGACAGAATCCATCACACACACGAACGACAGCCTGCCGAGACGCGTTTTCTTCTCCTCAAAAGAAATGAGGAAATGTTGCGATGCTGGATGAGAAATGTTGTATTTAAGTGATGGAAACATGTTCATTTGCCAATAGCTTAAAGGGATAATTCACTCAAAAATGAAACTTCTGTCATCATTTACTCTCCCTGTTGTCGTTTCAAACGCGTATAACTTTCTCTATTTTCTGAAACACTAAAGAAAACACTTTAAATAACATTCAGTCTGCTTTTCTATACATTGAAGGCATATATTACATCAAACAGATACTGTGCCTATAAAGCTCCATATGAGTATGAAAACACAAGCCGTTTAAATTGTAAACCTGCTTAATGTTTGACCCTATAGATGTCAAATGTTTGGCCCTATAGATTTCAAATGTTTGACCCTATAGATGTCAAATGTTTGACTCTATAGATGTCAAATGTTTGACCCTATAGATGTCAAATGTTTATCCCTATAGATTTCAATTGTAAGTGCATTTCTACTGGTTGAAAATGATTTTCTTTGTTGATCGACAGCACATCACACACTATTCACAGAACTTAACTTGTTTTAAGCCCCAAACGTTCCTTCATGTGTGTCACTCCTGCATAGCCAGTTAAAAATGTTAGGTTGTAAGAGTGTTTTCTTACTGTTTGCGTTAAGTAACAAAAACAAAGTTCTAGGAGCGTTCAAAACATCTGGGTTTGTAGACCGTGTATTAATGCTATAGCTTATTAAAAGAATGTTATTCAAAACATTCCACTAACTTAAAAATAATGTTTTTGATATTCATGATATATAAAGTTCAATGAATTCTACTAATGTTAGAACTGCAAGAATGTTTTGCATGTTGGCCAATGTTCAGAGAACATGTTAGCTGGATAACTGTCATCTACTCAGAAAACGTTGATTTCTGAATGGTAATGTCTGTTATCTGTGACAATGCTCGTAAACTCTTGTGACTGCACATCTACATTCCAAGCAGACTTCAGCATCTCCACTGAGCTGGGCTGCCTCATTGAAAGCGTGTTAACGCACAAGCCTTCAGTCGCAGCCTGTATTGCGACGGCTCCATGGGAATTAAAGTGCTGCTGTCTGATATCGGACTATTAGCTCCAGTCAACTGATTTTACATGTGAAGGCAGTAACTTGCCGTCCGAAGGGAACAGTGAAGCGTGAGGAGGTGTGTGTAAAATTACCATACAGATTGACTCTTTCAATGTTTCATTATACGCTGGGGTTTCATTATGGGGACAGACTCGCTCTGTCCAGGGCAACAAATGCCATTTGTACATTAGATGGAGTAGAAGTGAAACCTCAGGCGACTTTGACATTATATTGAATAGAAACTCTAAATGGTTTCGTAATCGTATGTAAATATGCATGAGTTCAGTCATAACAGTTCATTCAATTCAACTCCAACAGACACAATTTTCCTCATTTATCACCATTAAATCTGTTTTGTGTATTTTTTGATAACATTATTTATGCATGTTTATGTATCGCAGACTTTAAATTAAATTAAACTTTTAATTTAAATTAAATTATGTTAAATGTGAGGATTAAAATGATCCCAGTTTAAATTCAAGTGTTAAAGTTGTAAAGACTTTTGTGCCTTCTGTGAGGTCATGTTTTTGCTTATATACACTCCTAAAAGATGACAAAGGAAGCTTAGCAAATAGACACATTTAAACATGTACAGTGATTTAGTTAGCGATGAGGTGTCAGCTGACTCCTGCTCTTGCTTCATCTTGTCCTCTTGTCAAACTGCTTCTCAGGAAACAGCTCCATCAGTTAGAGGAATTATTGGCTCTCTCGTTCTGTTCGTGCATTGATTTTCTAATTAGCTCTTCTATATGTGTTAGGAGGGGACACACTCGATCTGTTAACTGAAGTTCCACTATTATGAGGTCTTACACTGATGAAGAACCCCTGATGAAGACACACTGATGAAGAACCCCTGCTGAAGAACCCCTGATGAAGAACCCCAGATGAAGAACCCCTGATGAAGACACACTGATGAAGAACCCCTGATGAAGAACCCCTGATGAAGAACCCCTGATGAAGACACACTGATGAAGAACCCCTGATGAAGAACCCCTGATGAAGACACACTGATGAAGAACCCCTGATGAAGACACACTGATGAAGAACCCCAGATGAAGAACCCCTGATGAAGACACACTGATGAAGAACCCCTGATGAAGACACACTGA